>CM038679.1:227044476-227216393 GCA_021605205.1 Aegilops longissima | reverse complement strand
GCCCTCCCCTCCGGCGAGAGGGCCCGTGGTCTCTGAGGCGCCCGCTGCGTCCCCTTTGGCCCTTGGCACCGTCCTGGTTTCCGGACACCCCAACGGTGGTCGAGGGCAGCGCAGGGCAGGGCCCTCGTCTGGCGATATGAAGCAAAGCTCACGCCTGTAAAGGTCTCCGCCCATGACACTCTTACGTAATAACGAGTGGGGTTGAACACGCCCCAGAGTCTCCGGAGAGCCGCCCTCGGGCCTCGGGGGCTCCCTCCCACGTCCTAGTGGAAGCACCATGCTCCGCGCTGGTCGTCGACATTGTCCCACAATTACTATGGTCACATCCAGTGAAAGCACTTAGCTCCGCGCTGGTGGGAAGACCAGAAGACTAGCTAGGTGCCGGACACGGCCATTTGCTTTCAACCCCTTTTTCTGTAGCTCGCTTTGCTGCCTTTTGGATTTGAACTTGAAGTCGTATTTTCATTGACAAGTGCGGGGGCGTCTTTTTCTCGTTCGTGTGATTTCTTGAGTTTTCTGGTTCCGTGCCATGTTTGGAGGCTCGCGCATGCTACACCTCCCTTACGAGCACCTCGCGGGCGGGGGCTGGGCATGGTACGAGCGCGCATCCTGCCATGATCTGACGCTCGCTTCTCGCGAGGCCCTCTCGGGCGTACTAGGAGGCTCCTCAGGAGCCCAAAACCTCGCGGGCGGGCGAAGGACTCCCCTTGGGAGAAATGCACAACGGCAACCACAAGACCAGTCCGAGGACTGTCTAGACTGAGGTAAGTTATAGCAGCAAGCTTGCAAAAGAACTTGTGGGCTCACAAAAGCACATTTTAAGTCTGGCGTAAGGGATAAAACAATAGTCTGATTACATGAAGGGCCCCCCCTCCCCAAAATGCTCTTACACCTTGAAGGGACGTGCCCAAGCTTTTGCGTGCATGCTCAAAGCAAAGGAGTATGGGCTCAATTGGACATGTCACTCGGAGCATCTTCCGAATCTCTCCAGGACACGCTGTTGCGCCGTCGCTGGCGTCGTCTTCACCGTCATAAACCACGCCGCCTTCATCCGCCACGACCACCACCGCGTCGTCCTCGGAAGCAAAAGCCTTGACCAGAGCATCCACATATCGTCCACCCAGCACGCCAGGTTGTCCCGGATGGCTCCGGGCACTGGGGCGATGGCGGCATCAAAGTTGAAGTGGGGATCGATGTTCTGAAGATGACCGAAGACACGGGAAAACAAGCGCCCAAGGAGACCTCGGCTCTTTTCTTCAACAAGCTCGTGAGCCCTCTCGGTCCGGTCCTCTAGGCGCGTCATGATGTCGGTGAAGAAGCGGAGATGGCTGGCATAGTCTTCTGCGTGGGGATGAGGGGCGTGTTCGTCGCAGATGACATCCAGCGCCTGGTTGGCCCTCACCCTAAGGGCCCGGAGCATGGGAGTGCTTTCGCGCGAGTGCGTCTGCGGCGGGCGCTTCCTCCTGATGCGCTGCATGAGGACTCAGCATTGGTGACCCTTGGCTTGGCGGCAGCAGTTCGACGCGGTGAGGCCAACTGCAGGACAAAGACCCGGGACTGCATAGCGGCCTTCTCCAACTGCTCGCTTCATCGATCTGACACGAGGTGGTGGTTCGCCCTCGGCTTGACTTCCACAGTTTAAACCCAGGTCGTGCACATTGGCGAGATCTGCACGAGCCTCTCGCCACCCTACGGTGCCCGACTTCCTCTGGATCCCTGGCCGCGAATGTGCGTTATCCGCCTGGGAGACCCAACGCTCCCTCATTTCCAACCGTTCAAGCTCGAGGTTGCGCTCCGTGGCCTCCAGCATCAGCGCCTCCTCGCGCTTCAAGATCTCCTCCTCTTCGGAAGGCGCCTCCTTCATCGACGCCAAGGCAGCCCTGCGTGCTTCAACCTGCTGCTCCAGGGAGTCGTTCAGAGCCCGGAGCTCACCCTCGTGCTTCTCTATGGCCTCATGGCGGTGGTCAGCCTCCCTGGCCTCCTCCGAGGCTCGGGCACTAGCCTCGCGAGAGGTAGCGAGGGATGCCTCGGCCTTCGCGCCAAAGACGCCCGAAGTCGGTGGCCAACTTCAGCTAATGCCATTCGTCTGCCAGCCGAAGGCCTTCGGTTTCGAGGCGGGCATAAACATCCACAAGATCTTCCCCGAGCCGGGTTAGCGCGCCCATCGCCTCCCAAAAGAGCTCATGGCGGACTGCACCATGCTCACGTCCAAGCTTGAACGTGTGGCAAGGTCCATCCTTCGCGCCACGGGTTGTTGGAGAAGTTCAAAGTGGCTCGCCTGCTCCCAGCAGGTGGCTGGAGGCCGGCGCCTTTTCGGCCGCCATTCGGGCATCGGCGGAGGCCCGGTGGGGCGGGGCCTCGTTGTTCGGAGGTGAGGCCAGGGTCAAGGTCGCCCAGCCATGGGCAAGGACCAGTTGCGGGGTCCTCGACACACTCTCCGTGCCCCAGGTAGGACCACGAAGGAGGGACGACAAGAGCGCAGGGTCAAGACGCCAGGCTAGCGCGTCCGCCTCCCCGGCAGGCCTGGCGCTGCGTGCGGCAGGTCGACATGAGGCGCTTAGGGTCTGCAGCGAGCCCGAGGCATGCAGAGGTTGCTTCTCGGGAGACTTCATCACCCTAGCAGGAAGGACCCTAAGGAACTGCGGTCAGGAGGAGAAGCGGCGTTCAAGAAATTACAAAGATAAGGTACTCACTCGTCAATGGCGATGTACTTCCTCTGCTTCAATGGCCGGAAGGCATCACCGCGGCAGCATGGAGACCCCTTCCTCCTGCGGAGCGCTTTTAAGTTCGGTCGCAGCCGGCCGAAGCCCTGGGCGCAGTCACCGATACCGGACGCGGCTGGTGTGGCTCCTGAGGAGGCGACCTCAGGGGTGCTAGACTGTGTGGACACCTCGGTCCCTGCCTCGTGGCGACTTGTCGGGGCCTAGGGGGCTTCAGCCTCAGGAGTATCGGACTGCGTCGTCCCCCCGACCGCTTCCTCAGGACGGCTTCGCTCGGGTCCCGGGGGACAACACTTCAGGAGCCCGAGCGGCGCCGGTTCCTCGGCAGCGGCGTTGCCAGCGGACGACGACGATTGCCCCCTTGCGCCCACCTCCGGGGAGATCACCGCGCTAGCAGCGAGCAAGGGTGCCACGAAGACAGGTCTCTCGCGAGGCCCTACAAGACTAGCTGGGCGCAGTCCCATTCGTTGAAGGGGGGCATCTGCTTCACAAACTCCACCTTGTTCGAGCAGCAGTACAGAATGAAGCCTTCCTCCGGCAAGTTGGCTGGCATTGGGTCGCCCGTCAGGAGCTCGAGCAGCGTGCACCATGCCTCAGGGGCAAGTGCCGGCTCCTGAAGCCTCGTGTGGTCCCCATAGCTGGAGAAGGTCCACATCGGCTGGGAGTGGCGCTAAAGCAGAGTAATGCGACACCGGATGAACTCCTTTAGCACCATAGGCGGCGTCACCCCAAGGCCCTTCAGCCTGGCCAGCCGGTGCCAGACATGGGCGAGCCGCCGGTCGGTGAGCTTCGCGTGCCCCCAGCTGGAGCTTGGGGCAGCCGGAATCTACGGGAGCAGTAGCAGGGGGCTACACACGTCAACATCCACAAACACCCACCGCTTCTGAAAACCTCCAATGACCAGCGAGAGCTCGAAATCGATCCCCGAGCCGGCCGTTGCTGCAACAGCCTGAAGGGATACACACCCCGAGCGCTGGAGAGCATCTGTCAAATGCAGCGAGAAGAAGTGGCGAAGCAAGGCCACAGAAGGAGCAATGCCCACCATGGCTTCGCAGACGAAGGCGAAGACAGCAAGGAGGATGATGGACTAGGGATCGAGGTGCAGCGCATTGATCTGATAATGCGAGAGCACCGCATTGAAGAAGTTGGAGAAGGGAGGGATCAGACCAGCCCAGAGGGCGTGAAGATGGATGGGGACCTCCGTGGTCGTACTGTCAACTGCAGCGCGGGAAGCAGGCCAAGCCACTGTCGCCCCCACTCATTGGAATCGGCGTTGAGCGCTGGGCGCACCTTGTCCATCGCTTCCTGGTTGAGGACCACCGACTGCTCGATGGCGGGCTCGAAGACTGGCAGCGTGGGGGCTGAGGTATGGGACTCTTTCTTCACCTTCTTCTTCTGGCTTGGTGCCATGGCAGCGGGGGAGTTGGTGTTAGATCATATGGGGGAAAGGTATCCGCTATCTTCCCGAAGGCGAGGGAGCTATGGAGCATGTTGCCTATAATAAGGGCGGAGCTGTGTAGACGACATTGGCTGCCTAGCCAGGCGGAAATCGAGGCTGTGTGGGGAAGTGGAGGCGCCCACGTCCGTCAACCGCCATCGTCAATCAAGGCCCATGGGCTATTAGGGCCCAGCTACGCTCCTTGATTGCCCTTTGGCCGCCTCGAAGCCAAGTCGGCGTGCCTTGGGCACAGGGGGCTCTTGTCGGCGTCATGGGAATGGGGTACCCGGACATGCACACTGCGGCCCAAAGGCGTGGCTCAACCAGCATGCAATGCGGCCCATCTTCATCGAAACTACTCAAGACCCTCGCGAGGGGCCAAGCCTCATAAGGTCGGCGACAAAGACCTCCTCGGGGCAGCGTCGCTAGGCTAGCCCCCAAGGCCGGAGATATCTATCGAGGGCACCTCGCGAGGTCTTGGCGTGGCGTGGCTGTGACGACCAAGGCGGTGACCGGGCGCCGCCAGTGTGAGTGTCGTTCCTCCTTGGTGCTAAAGGCCAAGCCTTGACGAGAGTCCCAGGCATCGGGCAAAGGTTTCCATGTCGGTGCTTGAGACCAAGACCAGCGGGGCGCTTGGGCCAGAGGTCACCACGGAGCCCACGGCGGTGTCACCACCAGAGCCTTTGGCAGGTGAAGACCACCTTTTGTCAGGATAGCTTGTACTAGTTTTCCCCCTTCAAACTTGGCCGTTGTGGGATCCCTTCCTGCCTAAACATTTGGGAAGAGGACCAGGGCCCCTATAAATAGGACTAGCCACCACGCTAGCTAGGGGACGAATCATTCAGACCATCCTCGCACTCACCAACTCACCGAGCTCAAGAACACCTCTCCTCAGGAGGCTGTTCTTACCTTGTACTGTTCATCCCCAGCCTACAAGGCAATCCACCACACCACACTGGAGTAGAGTATTACACCACAATGATGGTCCAAACCAGTATAAACTCTCGTGTCTCTTTTTCTTCAGGTTCGTCGAGCTAGGCCTTGAGATCGTTACGAGAGTGAGCTAGGGAGAGAGAGATCTTCATGCGCACCCCAGTGTTCGAACCTCAAGGATTTTCCGGAACCCGCAATCCGACAGCCGTCCAACGGCCAAAAGGGAGGATGTGCATCGTTTCTCCGTTTGATGGCATCGAGGCAACACGTCCTGATCTGCGGTACCTGCCGTTCTCTCTGACCAAGCTCTGGCGCGGTAGGGCCTACACCACCTGCTCGCTGCCGCGATATGGGCAAAGCCCGCCCGCCACCGCTTACCTAGTTACATCCCGACGACCCTGAGGTATCCCCTCCGGCCTTGATACACTGCCCGTCTTCACATGTCGCTGCATGTGGAAAATCATGCATGTGGATCTTACATAGTTCTTTGCCCCAAACGTAGCTTGTCCGACGTACTTACTATATTGCAATCTCGTCCTCACACCGTTTTAGACAAACACAACCATGTTGTTATCTTCCCTTAGGACAAGGAATATGCTTCTTTTTTGTTGTCGTATGTGCCATCAACTGTTATTGGCCACTAATTGTTTCCTTTCTACCTCTTTTTTGCAAACAGGGCTATCCATTTCACCTCGTTGCTATTGCGACCTTTTGGTGAACTGCACAAATCACTTTTTTCTGAAGAGTGTTTTGTGCAGTAGTACTAAAATGCCACACAGCCAACGTCTCTACATTTCAGTGTGACTGCACAAAGAGAGATTGGTTTTGCTCTATCCTCCTCATCCAACTCCGAGCCTAATCTTCTCCAACTATTTGCTTAATCTTCTCCAACTAGTTAGTCTTAAGAGAGACTGCAAAGGTGACTGGCTTCTATTTATGTGTTTATTGTGTCATCAGCAGTCCTCTATTATCGTAATCACAATTAATATCTTTGGAACAGGGACGCTCAGCTCTATTTTAGTGGAACTGCACAAAATGATCGGAATATTGCATGCTCCAGACAGCTACTTTTTTCCCAACATGCCTTGTTGATTTAGACAGAGCTGGGGGGACGTTGCTGCCAATGAAAGCATGGATCAATTTTAATTTAACACATTCTCACAACTTTGTCTTCAGTTGTGATGTAAATATTAGCTCTGATTTGCTAATCATTGAGATGCATTAGCAAGGAGGTTAGTTTTTTATTGTTTTCGAAAGAGCATCGATGCCAAGACACACGAAGAAAAAGCTAAAAGCTCAGAGCATTGTACAATTTCATGTCACTAGAAAATTATTTGTATAGTACGTCAATTATGTAAACAAAATATTGGAAGCTTGATAGCATTGCCAGAAGCCTCTTCAGCATCCGGGTCCATGTGCCATGCACAAAATCATACTCCTCCGTTCCTAAATATTTGTCTTTTTACAAATTTCAAATCGGCATATTTTAGAGTGTAGATTCACTCATTTTGCTTCGTATGTAGTCGCTCTTTGAAATCTCTAGAAATACAAATATTTCGGAGTATATTTAAGAACCGAGGGAGTAGTGCACAACCGCATTGGAGACTCAGCCCGGTCGTTGCGCCGCATTAATAGTGTGTAATGAGCAGTCAAATCATAAGCCCCACCTTTCCCACTATAAGTTGCTCGAAAGAAGTAACCATCAATACGCTCTTCTTTGAATCCGCTCATACTACTCCATCCGTCATTGTTTATAGAGCGCACTTAAAAAATCTCTGGGAGCAAGGCGACTAGCGAACGGCCTGAAAAATAGTGTTGGTAGTTATAGCACGGCGTCTATTACTAGAGGAAATAATGCATACACACATGCATGCAGTGCTTCCACCCCGGGTACACACATGCATGCACTTAGACTAGCCACAATGGAGAGTAGCATACACTAGTAACATACACATATCCCTAGACTATGTTACTACCTTCATAGTGGGTAGTAACATAAGTATGGTAAAATGCAAAGCCTCATTTATTAGGTTATAGACTCATATTGCATTGGGACCTGTGATGTTACAGTAACTAGCTAAGTTACTCAAACTACCTCTCTCCTCATTAACTCATTGCCACATAAGCAAATTTGCTGAGTTGGACTCGATGTTACTGCTGAAGTTACTCCCACTGTGGCTAGTCTTAGTCCACTCCGTGGTACATCGAGAGAAAATTGTGGAATTGATTGCGGTTACCATGCCCTAATTAATTCGGCATTAAACCAAACGCGTCTAAAGTCTCTCTGGTGGTGGAAATGCATTGAGAGAAATGCATGAAGCGGCATACTATGGCTACTGACGGAGGGAGTAGTATGAAGGTGCAAAACCAAGTATCGCAGCGTATGGCCACCGGTCAACGCACCTCCTCTAGGCATATCACTGACATGTGGGACTGGAGTGTGAGCAAACCGATCTCAATTTACGGCAAAATGGCCTACCCGCCGTTCCCTGAGAGAGACGAGGAGCGAGAACCCACAGACAGGCTCGCACGGAGGCCAAGATGTATTCGAGCATGGTTGATCGATATCATCATTACATGTTTGATGTTTTTTAATACTGTACTATTGGGCTGCCGTTTTTCGCCCTTCTCTTGACTGAATGTGTACTTTATGAGAGATTAAAATAAAATAAGAGTACAGACGCAACACCATGCGGTTATGGTAGTCGTACTACTCGTACTACTAAACCTTGCGCTTGGCTCTTCGCCTCTTCGTGAAGTCGAACAATGATGTTACCCCGCATGTTGGGTACTATAGTGTATGCCTCTGGTAATCTAACACCGAATGAACTGATGCATGTCCACCTCCTGGGCGCTGTAGGTTGCATTAGTTAAAAGTCGTAAGCAAGCTTCACCTTGTACTGCAAGCTTCTCCTCATTCTATGAGTTGACGGGACACACCAAAAAGTAGTGCTAGTTCATACTCCCTCCTTTTCGGTTAATACGACTTAATCTATTTTGCGGGTAAATGAGAGAGATTTATTCATATATAAGCATTCTTAGGACGATCAGCCAAGAGAGTGGTCACTAGAAAGCGAGGCACCCCGCAAAATAAGAAGAAGGAAGCAAGGTGTTTCATCAAGCCAGCTCTCGGCCACATTCAAAGTGCAGCAAGCACGGTTTGCACAAAGATGCGCCGCAAGGTTTGCTGACCTGTTTACATGTTGAATAACAAAAAAAGAGGAAATATTACCGAGTGCTCCTATTTTTAACATGATATGAGCCAGAATTAATAGAGAATTGTGGTGAGTGTACCATGCAATCAACTTCCATTATCACATGCGAGAACCCTCGAAGAGAACCAAATGTGTTGAAGATTGATTTATCACATTTTTAAAATATAATAAGAGTGCAGACGCTCCTCTATCCGGTTCCTAGTAGTATAGTACATACCTCTATAGTAGTAGTACTAGTACTAGTAAACTTTGCGCTTGGCTGTTCGCCTCTTCGGGAAGTCGAACAATAATAGTGCTAGTATAGTGTATGCTTCTGGCAATCTGACACCGAATTAACTGTTGCACTTCCATCGCCTGAGCGAGGGAGAGCTTGCATTAGTCAAAAGTTTCTCCTTGTCCTGCGAGCCACCGCGCGCAAGCTTCTCCCGTCCTACAAGCTTCTCCTCGTTCGGCAAGTTGACGGGACACAACAAAGTAATGCTAGTCCATACTGCCTCCTTTCCGGTTAATATGGCTTAATTTCAATCGAGATAAATACAATGTCTGTCACTGTATATTGTAAAAATACGGTCAGTGGACTTCATAATACGCTCATTGCGCTCAATATATACATTTTCAGGTGTTTATACGGTCACTAGCTCACCCTGGCTGAGTATGTGTGTGCATGCACGTGTAGGTTGAGCACTTGAGCGTGACCGTGCGTGTTCTGTCGTGTGCTTGGACATGCATGCATTAGGGCGTCGCGTGTGTTTTTTTGCGTCCATGTGTACATGTGACCGTTGCATGCATGCACGAGGTTGTAGTCCCTCACATTCACATGTTCATAAGTCAATGCATTGTCAAAATGTTGCATGCAAGGTTTTAATCATTCGTTGTTCACGCATGCATTCCCGATATTAATACAATGGTAAAGACAATTTATTGAGGAAAACGAGCCAATGAATTGAGTACAAAGGGGACCAATAAGCCAGGACGGAGGGAGTACCAGTAGTGGACCGGAAGGAGGGAGTAGGTACTAGTAGTACAGTAATACGTAACAACGTGCAGTAAAAAAATTCCTCTATGCGCATCCTATCTACGTGTCATGCAAGAAAATAGAGATAAGTACAAGTGAGACTCAGGAATGTTCATACACGTAGGGCTAGTACGTGTAGGGGTCACTAAGGAGCAATCAAATCACACAGTAAGTTAGTCGGAAGAAGCAACCATCATTTCACTCTTCAATGACACATACGCAATATAAATTGGTTGATATGGAGAGAAAAAGAAAAATTCTATATATACACTAGCAGGAGCCTAAGCTACAAGCCTGCTTGCTTGGGTTTCTCTCTTCACAAGCATAGAACGACGGTGGCCACACTGCTTGTCACATATCCGGCCTGATCCCGCCGCTGGAGGAAGGGAACAATGTTCTGCGTAGACGCGGTCGACATCGGCGAGGGAGAAAACCCATAGTTGGTGCGTCCTAATCGAGGGTCCCCGCGGTATGGGCTGATATCGCGTCCCAACCGCCCTTCTAGCTACAGCCCAACGTCGCAGGTAGTACATCTTCCGTTTGGAGCCGGCTTGCTCCACTACCGCAGCTCCCCACGTAGCTCCATCTCCATGTCGATCTTTCTCTACTTCTACCGGCTTCTATTTGTGATGAGTTTATGTCTCATGAACTAGTGCTAGTACTATTATTCTAATCATACTTCTTCAATAGCTTTGCCATCAGGGATGCTCAGCTCAATTTTAGTGGAACTGCACGAAAGCATCGTATGATCTGAGGGTGCCAACCGTCTTTCCTTCGACAGGTTCTACCTAGCCAGGAAATTAAATCCTGTTTAGGTTTTAGGGTTTAATTCGTAGTGACCCCATCAGTAGTTTTTCTTTTGTACCACTACAAGAAATATGTCAACTAGTGACCTTTTGTCAGTGACCCTGGAAGAATTGGTCATAGATCTATGACCATTTCAGACCAATTGGTCAAAAGCTGTTCGAGGGGCTCCAAACCCTAAACCATTGCGACCATTTTGGTCAGAAAGGTCGTAATTTCCTTACACGAAAAGGTCACAAAGCAAACAGTGCTAGTCCGCTGCCTTATTTCTAGTTGTTAATGACCAATATAGATGGTCATAACCTTATAGATTGTGGTGGGTTGTGATGACTAGGCGCCACCTCATCAGTTTTGCCTATGTGTCATGTCCATGTGGCAGTTTTTGCCCTAGGTTGTGAAGCAACCTATATTTCTGTCATTCCCAAAATTCCCAAAAAAATCTCATAAATTCTTTGGGTCATATATTTGTCAAATATGTAAAAACCTTCCTTTCCTAGTTCAAAAATAATTCAAAAATATTCATTTTCCTATTCTGTTCAGAACAACAGTTTGTGAAGGAAGTACTACTTTGGCATGTCCAAATAGTATCCATTTTCTACAGTGCTTTTCTATGCCCAAATAACCATCCTCCACCAAATGCCAGCTCAATCCATTCATTATTTTGAGCCGAGCTTCAACATTCGTATTTATGTCCAGTATGGTAGTTTGCAAAGCAAGTACCACCTAGGCTCCTCCTTTTGAGCTGAAAATTTGTGAAGACGGTCTTCTTAGTAACTTATCATCCTCAGCCAAAACTCACGCCCATTAGCCATGTACATTTCCCGTACCGCTAATCAAACACTTGGCTGCTAATTCATGTTTGAGCATCGATCGGTCTCCTCGTGAGAATCTTATGTTGTAATTTTATTCCTAGCACCTACCTGGGGAGTGCCCAACCCACTAGACATGCCTAGGCCGCCCAGAACACATGGCAACGCCACGGTCACATGGTGACCACGCAGCGAACATCTTGAGTTCTGGCAGCTCTAGAGTTGGGGCCCTCGGCCACCGCCCAAACCTCGACGTATCGCCACCAAACCATGTATTTATGATTAAATAGGTACTTATGTAACTAGAAATGATTTTTGGAAAAAATAAATAGCAAACTATGAGGCATTGCAGTTCAAATTTGACCCGCTTCCAAGCGAAGTCGGTGGAAATTTGTCTTTTTCATGAGAGGTGGATCAAAACTTTTTGCACCCAACCATTTTGTCAATTGTGCATTAAATATGTCCTAGTATTTTATAAAATTGATTTGGTTCAATTTTGCAACAATTATTTGGGAGGTCCTTCACAAAAAAACCTCCTTTTGGGCACTCGGAAAATGGAAAATGGTTTTTTCGTCCAAAGAAAATGAAAACGTCCTTAGGCAACATTGTTTGCCATTCCAATATGCACCCTTGTGCACAATATGAGATTATTTTAACAAACTATGCCACGAATGTTGCCATAAGATTAATCATTTGGCTTGAAAGCCATGAATCTTCACAGATGATGCTCATTTCTGAGAACACTTTTTTAAAATAATTGCCGTATTACAAGTTTGTTATTTTTCCCGGGAACTTGGCCACATGTAATGACACAATGCGAAGGTTTCCCAATTTTTTGATTTGTTTTGAATTTTTTATGCCTGTTTCAAAATGCGGTCAAAACGGCGGGAATGACCGTTCCTAGCTAGTGGTTCAATCTTGGATTTTTTGGTGTTTCTATGATTAAATAGATTCTTATGTACCTAGAAATGATTTTTGGAAAAAATAAATAGCAAACTACAAGGTAGCTATAGTTCAAATTTGACCCACTTCCAGCTGAATCGGCGAAATTTTGTCTTTTTCATGAGAGGTGGATCAAAACTTTTTACACCCAACCATTTGGTCAATTGTGCATTAAATATGGCCTAGTATTTTATAAAATTGATTTGGTCCAATTTTGCAACAATTATTTGGTAGGTCCTTCACAAAAAAACCTCCTTTTGGGCACTCAAAAAATGGAAAATGGTTTTTTCGTCCAAAGAAAATGAAAACTTCCTTAGGCAGCATTGTTTGCCATTCCAATATGCACCCTTGTGCACAATATGGGATCATTTGAAAAAACTATGCCATGGATGTGGCCATAAGATTGATCATTTGGCTTGAAAGCCATTGATCTCCACACGTGATAGCTCGTTTCTGAGAACACTTTTTAAAATAATTTCCGTATTACAAGTTTGTTATTTTCCTAGGAACTTGTACATATAATGACACAATGTGAAGGTTTCCCAATTTTTTATATTTTTGAATTTTTATGCCCGTTTCAAAATGCGGTCAAAACGGCGGGAATGACCGTTCCTAGCTAGTGGTTGAATCTTGGAATTTTTTGGTGTTTCTATGATTAAATAGATACTTATGTACCTAGAAATGATTTTTGGAAAAAATAAAGAGCAAACTACAAGGTAGCTACAGTTCAAATTTGACCCGCTTCCAGCTGAATCGGCGGAAATTTGTCTTTTTCATGAGAGGTGGATAAAAACATTTTACACCCAATAATTTGGTCAATTCTGCATTAAATATGGCCTAGTATTTTATAAAAATGGTTTGGTCCAATTTTGCCACAATTATTTGGTAGGTCCTTCACAAAAAAAACTCCTTTTGGGCACTCGGAAAATGGAAAATGGTTTTTTCGTCCAAAGAAAATGAAAACTTCCTTAGGCAACATTGTTTGCCATTCCAATATGCACCCTTGTGCACAATATGAGATCATTTGAACAAACTATTCCAATATGCACCCTTGTGAACAAACTATGAGGCGGTAGCGGGAGGGCAGTGATCTTTATAAGGAGGGCGAGGCGAGAGAATACGATGGCGGGAGGAGTGGTACCTGCTATACCTGTCAAGGAGGTGCCCGAGGACGGCACTCCGATCACCGTGTTCGACCACTTTGCTCGTGCTCTTTCTCCCTCCATGTCGGTTTCTTTCTCCATGGATCGATGGCAGTTCGGATGAAGGCGTGATTTGATTTGTTTGGGTTTGAATTGATGGTGTGCGTGTGTGTGTGTTCTGAGGGGAGAAGAAGGCCAAGGAGGAGCAGGCCAAGAAGCTGCAGGCCAAGAAGTCCAAGATGAAGGTATGCGCTACCGCTTCCTCGTTCCTCCCCTGCTTTGGTGCTGTTACTCGATTCGGATGTGTTGCTAGACTGCTTGTTAGTGGAATCAGCTTCTCGATTGGTGCTGTACTGCTACTGTTGCTGTGACGCCCTCGATTCAATCGTACACTAATCATGCACGCAAATGTGTACGATCAAGATCAAGGACTCACGGGAAGATATCACAACACAACTCTACAAATAAATTAAGTCATACAAGCAACATAATACAAGCCAGGGGCCTCGAGGGCTCGAATACAAGTGCTCGATCATAGACGAGTCAGCGGAAGCAACAATATCTGAGCACGGACATAAGTTAAACAAGGTGCCATAAGATGGCTAGCACAAAGCTGGGATCAGATCGAAAGAGGACAGGCCTCCTGCACAGGATCCTCCTAGGTCACTCCGGTGGTCGTCGTGGCTGCACGTAGTAGTAGGCGCCTCGAGTAGTAGTCGTCGTGGCGGTGGCGTCGGATCCTGGTCTCCATCGTCGATTGCAGCAATCGAGTAGAGATAGGAAAAAGGGAACAAGGCAACCGTGAGTACTCATCCAAAGTACTACTTAAGCAAGGAGCTACACTACATATGCATGGATATATGTGTAAAGGCCATATCGATGGACTGAAGCTGCAGAATGCGAGAATAGAGAAGACCTAGTCCTATCGAAGACTAGCATCTTCCGGAAACCACCATCTTGCAGCAAACAAGAGGAGTAGAGTAACATAACTTAAAGTAGCGATAGTGTTATCAACCTCGGCGAGATCCTTCCTCGACTCCTGCGAGAAAGAAATCCCGAGCCATACTATCCGATTATCATTACAATCGAGCTCATATCCATGTCTCATCTCAAGTAACCGAGTTCTAGTTGTATCGATCGGGATACAACTCCAAGTGTCCGTTACCGTAGGGCAGGCTATCGATAGATGTTTTCTTCCCTGCGGGTGCACCAACTTACCCACCACGCTCGCTTAACTCCGGCGGACACACTTTCGTGGTCATGCCCGGCCTCGGTCAAACAATACGCCGCAACCCGACCTAGGCTTAATAGAGAGGCCAAAGCGGACTAAACCTATGCCCCGGGGTCATGGGCCATCTCCCAGGAACTCCTGCACGTTGCGGGCGGCCGGAAGCAGACCTAGCCTAACAGCGTTCCAGCCCAATCGGCGCAGCGCCGCTCGCTGACGTCTAATAAGCTTGGCTGATGTATCTGACGCAGAACGCCCATACTTAGCCCACGTGATGGTTAGCGCTATCGGGCGGAGGCCCTTGGATCAAATATCCAAATCGTAGTGGATTAGGAACGCGCGGTAACAAGCAGAACTCACGAAAGATGTGACCCCGTTGCCCCGTCTCGAGGACTTGTGGCAAGGGCTAGGAATGCCCGGCCACGCCTCGTAAGTATCTCGCGGGCACCCTCCAGGTCAACCCGTCTCCACATCACTCGCCATTAAGCACGCGCGGGTACCACTCAGGGTCGACCCGTCTTTCCAAGTAACAGTGGTAACAGGCCAAGTAACCGTGAGTCCAAACATCAAGGGGAAAACACGAGGAATCACCCCCGGTGTATTCCACTCAATGTAATCGTCAAGGCGAACATAAGAGGATTCACCCTCGAGGTCCACGCTTGAGGGGTCGCATGCAACAGTCGTGTCGGAAGTGGTTAAGAGGAATCACCCTCGATGACCTGGCAGGGTAACTATACTCTGAGGTTAATATCAGAAGTGCTGTAGAGGTTTCACCCTCGGTACTTGATAGTAACCTAGTAGTGTCGAGCAACTAAGGGGAAGTGATGTGCGGTGTCGGGGCCTGGTCTCGATCCCGTTGATCGGGTCTTCAATGATGAAGCAGGGGCAACAAGGACAAGGTGGGGGTCACTGATGGGCCTCTAACCAACCTATACTAAGCAGTTTAGGATAAGCAGGTAGGTAACAAAGCAGGTTACAATAAACAGGCTATGCAACAGAATAGGAGCAACAATAACAGTAGCAAAAATCTAGTGCAAGCAATAAGAGAATGGAATGGGCGATATCGGGATGATCAAAAGGGGGGCTTGCTGGTTGCTCTGGCAAGAGAGTGATCGTCGACCTTTGTAGTCGAGCTGCCAGTTGCTGTCGGTCTCGTAGTCTCTAAGAGAAGAGGGGAAGAAACAATGAATACACAATAACGAGATGCATAACGATGCATGACATGCCAAGAAGCGATGCTAGGCGTGCCCTAACGTGGTAAGAGGGTACTGGTTTAGGGGAAGGCATCCGGAAGTTATCCGGTTCGGACGTCTGTCGAACAGATGAACCGGAGAGGAAAGTTTGCAGGTTCGATAGGTTAGAGGCGTGCGGTGGACGAGCGAATTGCGTATCCGAATTCGTCTCGTCGGATTACGAGCAACTTTCATGTTGAAATTATTTTAATCCAGACTCACGGTTAAAAGTTATAATTATAAAAGGTTTATTAATTTCTGGAATTTTAATTAATTAAATAATTAATTTCAAAAAACATTTATGACATCGGCATGAGGTCATCTTGGCGTCATCGATAACAGGTTGACTAAGTCAACCTGCCGAGTCAGGTCCCACATGTCATACACTAATAACTTAATTAACCTAATCAGATTAATTAAACTTAGTTAATTAAGTTAACTAATGATTAGTATTAATTAATCCGAGATTAATTAGTTTAATTAATTACCCAATTAATTAGCTAATGATTAGGTTTAACTAATCCGAATTAATTAGATTAATTAATTATCCAATTAATTAATTAATTAATTATTTAGTTAATTAGTTTAATTACTTTTAAATCAATTTTCGTTTACATTAATTAAAACATTTATTTTAGCGTTTATGGGGGTGGGGCCCCTAGCCATGTCACGTGGGCAGCGGTTTGCAGGCGCCCATGCTGGCGGGCGGTGCCGCCCGTTTGAACGACCCGGCCGATCGAAGCTGAGGCGGCCGAGTGGCCGATGCCAGGCCGCGCCCAGCCGGCGAGCGAGCGCCGGTGAGGGGCGACAGGAGGCCCGTGGCGGCTCGGAAGAAAAGGGGGATCGGGGCGTCGGACGGGCGGCGAGGAGTTCGCCGAGCAGGGAGGAGGCCTTGAGGCTCGGGGCGGAGGAATCGAGGCCGCGGGGGGTTGAGGCTCGCCAAGGCGCCGACGAGATCGCCGACGGGAGGAGAAGGAAGGGGAGAGGAGGCGCGTGGCAGCGGCGCGTCAGGGGCGGGGAAGGAGGCAGGCGGGGCCTCACCGCTGATCCGTGGGGTCTAGGCAGCAGTGGGCGAGGATATGATGTGAAGCAGCGTCGAGGGCAGCCCGTGAGTAGGCCGTCGGCAGGCGGGGGCCTCGGCGGCGACTTCATGAGGCGAGGCGAGGAGGCGAGCGACGGTTGGTGGCGGCGCTTCAGCGCCACTGGTGGCGAGGACAGCGTCGGGGCCCAGCGCCAGCGGGAGGGTTCGAGCGCCGTCGGGAGGGTCCCGTGAGGAAGCGGAAGGAGGGGGGGCAGGCGGCGGGGTGGGAGGATCGATCCGATCCGGCGAGGGAGTGAGGATTAGGGTTAGCGGTCGGGAAGTGGCCTATAGGCGAAGCGGTCGGTGGGCGGTGGGCGGCTGGTGGCCAGCCAATGGCAGGCCGGGTGGCCAGTCAGGGGGGGCTTTTCTTTTCTTAGCAATTTATTTTTTATTTTTTTAATCATTTTAAAATTGCTTAGGCATTTTCTAAAATGTGGTTACTTCACCACAATTACCTTTGTAATATTTAGCAACCACCAACAATTTTGTTTTAAAATTTGAAAACTTTTATTGCTAATTGTAATTTGAAAATTTGAATCGGATTCGAACTAGCGAGATTTGTCAACAGTAGCCGAGGTGACGTGGCCTCATTAGTGCGGGTTACTGTAGCTTAATTACCCGGGCGTCACAGTTGCTATGTTACATAAGCATATCATGTAGTCTTTTGGTACATGGAGTTTTGATTAGTGGTGTTTTTAGCTTGCTATGCTAGGTTGCAACCTTGTCGGAGTGTGTACACACACTTAAAGTTGCCTTGTCTGCTGTGAAATTCACTAATTTGGCTGACTGTTGGACTGTTGGACTCTGTTAGAGTTCACACTCTTTGCCTTTGTGCAAGAATTACAGCTGGAACACCGTTTGTTTGGCTCAGATTCTGATGTGTTTATATTGAAGGACTAATTCACTTGGAAACCGTTCTTGCTTAATTCACTTGGAGACATTTGCATACTCTTCTCTTCCCAACTACAAGTGTGACTGGTGAGATATGCGAAATGATTAGTGCAGATGCTCTTGATAATTGTTTCCACATTATCTCGCTGAACTTGTCGATTCTTACTAATTGCACGAGTTTGAGTACCCAAACCAGTGCATCTTTAACCATGTTTTTTCTTGAATGTTTTAGGCCTTTTGAGGCTGTTCATCAACATCCTCACGCAAAAGAGTGCTAAAATGCCATCAACATCTGTATAGAGAGTAGTGCCTACTACTGATATCAAACTTGTATTATGTCTCATCTTTGATTACTAAAACCCACTCACAAATTTGTCTTCTAGCTCTGTATCGGCCTCCTAAATCCTAATAATAATCTGTTTGAATGCATAATTTGCTTAGTATTGCTTTATAGATGCCTCTTTGTGATACTTAACTATATGAGGATGATTATGTTGAAAATAAGTTTTGATAAACCATTTATCCTATCCTTAGTCTCATTACATTAATCTAATTTTTGTCCTGTTATCTTAAGTCATTTGGGCATGCTTAATTAACCATCTGAGAATGAATCATTTTTTGCGTTCAACATCTAGAATCATTCTGTCCGTGTTGGTATTAATGCTACAACTGTGCTTTCTTCTCTTGTGTTGCGTTGTCCTTGTGGTTGTTACTGTTACATGTACATATGCTTCATGATTCAGTCCCTAGCTGCTTTGTATGTTTGTTTTTATTCTGCTTCTAACTCCTATTGTTTATTGTCTAAAGTTGATTCTGGAGCATGCTTTGCTAATGTGGTCCAACCTGGCATTTGGTGAAATCTCAAGTTGATTGTGGAGTATATGTTTGAGTAATGCTAGTTTGGGTACTCCTCTCTCGTCCTGACATTCTCAATGCAATTCTTCCATGTTTTCTATTCCCACATGGCACAAGCCTATTTTATTCAGTTTGAATTCTTACTCGAGTTTATGCTACAGTTTTAATTGATCAAGCTCTCTTTACAAACCTTTTTTTGCAAGATGCTCTCTTTACAAACTGGATGTATATCTTGTGCAGGAGTACCTACTGCTGATCTGGAGAAATGAAGAGGCTCTTCATCCAGCGACGAGTTCTTTGCTTCTTTGTTGAGGGCAATCTGAGGTGACTGCAGCTACTACCGAGGCGATCTGGAGCTGCTGTTGAGGCGACTGGAGAGGCGGCGAGGAAAGTGGGAGGTGCGAGGCAAGCGGCACGGAGGGTGTCTGGAGCGGGTGATGGGCCAAGGCCCAAAGCCTACCAGCGTTTTTAATACTACCCAGCGTGGGAATATTAGGTAGCAACCTTTGTATTATTTGGTAATATTTGTCTGTGACAACTCTGTATTATTGGTAATATTTGTACTGTGACAACCTTTGGCTGGTAATATTTGAAGTATTTTGTGTGTTTTCGTGCCAATTTAAATCTGTGTATTTATTTACGTTAAATTGGAAAATGAAGAATGTGACCACGACAAAAAAGAAAAAATGAAACTGTTGAGACAAAAGGCCATGGGCCAAAAATAAAAGGCTCAATGTAGGCCATGGGCCAAAAATATAAAGGCTGCAATGTTGGGCTTGGTCCATGAAGTGACAAAAATTCATAGAAAAAAATATAAATGGGCTGAATTAATGGGCTTGGCCCATATAAACACCAATTGGACGGGCTGAATCTTGTGCCACATCGACTTGCCACACTGGATGCCTCGTGGCACAGGGAGGTTGCTAGTGACCAAAAGCATACAGTAGGAATATTTTGGTAAATGGCGTCCACGACCTTCTCACGAGAGAAGGTCGCTATAGTCGATTAACGACCCTCGACTTTTGACCTTATGTTTTTGGTCACAAAAAGGTCACAAATTGAAAACAGTGACCTTTCAGTGACCAATAGTGCTGGTCACAAGTTGACATATTTCTTGTAGTGTACACGCTCTCACAACTTTTGTCTTTAGTTGTGAAGTAAATATTGGCTATGACCTGTGAATTATTGAGATGCATCAACATGCCTGTTAGTTTTCCTTTGTATTTGATGGAATGTTGTAACGGGGCAACCTTGGAGTAGGAATGAAAATGGAGTGGAAAGTTTCCATTTTTCCAGAGAAAAAAATGGAAATGGAGAGAAACCAACATTTCGTTTCATTGGATCGCGCCAACGAGCAAAACCAACGTTTAAATCACGTCTGTCGCGTTTGTGTCTCACCCTCCTCCATGGCTCCACCCCACACGGTCGCTCGGCATGCCACTCACCGCAAACCGAGTATACGATAACTTTCTCGCCTGCTTGTCGATTGATCATGCCATGGAGAACTAGCACTACTGGAAGAGATGCAGGAGGACAGCTAGCTTTAGCACGGACTCCCAAGAACTTTTTACATGCATGTTGTGGTCGTCTATTGCGACCTTTGAGCATGAGCGATCGCGTGCATCGAAGCGGCGCGGCGACACTCTCTCCGTGGCGCGCTCTCGGTAGTAGTCGGTGAGAGGTCGCGTCTGCACTGGCCGGGCATGAATGCGGCACTGACCGTTTCATGCGGGAAGCACGCACGGGTGATGAAGAGAGTTTGGGTTGGTCAGGAGTGGGCGTGGCAGCGGTCCGCACGCCCGCAAACAAGAGATGATGTACGTTAAAATTGCTGCGTATATAATTAACAACGTAAATAATGTGCCATTTGGACAAATATGATTGGAGATGGAGATGGAATTTTACATAAACACGGATATGCATGTCTATGTCTATGTGTGTGTGTGCGACGACTCCCGTGACTTGGAAGCGGGGGCGTTTTTTTGATTGAGTTTTCTTTCTTGGTACGTTAAAAAATTGTCCGCCACTTTTCGTTTCTTCATTCCATGAACGCGCATATTCTACTTAAAACCACTTCTATGGTGAGATTTTTTTACTCCATTGTGTAT
Source organism: Aegilops longissima (assembly GCA_021605205.1). Lineage (NCBI taxonomy): Eukaryota > Viridiplantae > Streptophyta > Magnoliopsida > Poales > Poaceae > Aegilops > Aegilops longissima. The sequence goes on along the minus strand of CM038679.1, from coordinate 227,195,980 downwards.
ATAGCCTCTTGTTTGATAGGGTTTCTCGCATCTCGCTCTCTCACCCTCTCCATATCGAAACAAGATGACAGTGTGCACACTATCTCTCTCCTCACCGGTGATCACAGATCCGGCTGAATACCGTCTGCTGCGGGAGGTGAGGAGGTGCAGCATTGACGTTATCACTGTCGGCGATGGAGGAAGCCGATGTGCACCGTCCTCTCGGAGCCAGCGCTGGCGTGGACGAAGGTCCTCCGCGCCCTTGTTCGCTGTTGTCATGTGGGCAGATCTCACCCGCCTGCCTAAGCGACATCTCGCCCACCTGAGGTATAACTTCTTGTACTGGTCCAACTCCCCAGGTCACTGCATGCGGTTTTTCTTCTATGCGACTACTCCCCAGCTCCCCATGTATAGTAGCTAGGGTTCATCGGCTGGTCCAACATCACCTACTATTATAGAGGAAATGCCACTCGAAAAGTTGTCCTGATTTATGCCTCGGTGGAGGTATACATGTTGTTTCGACAAAAAGTACATGGTGGTTGTGCGGTCATTGTCCATATGCTCCTATTCCTGCTGCTAATCTAATACTATCACTGGTTAAATGAAGAAATGCTTTTTTTCTCGGGTATCCTGATTTAGTTCCCATCAAGATAATCATTATGCTTCTGTCTGTTGGTGTACTTTTCATTAATTCTTATTGGCAATTGGGATGTTGTTGTTAATATTGTACCACTGCCAAAACAAAGTAACAACACTATATCCCTTTTTTATATTTTTTGCAAACAACAATGTGTATCTCCATACCACCGGCATGTCTTCCTCAATTTTAGTGGAACTGCACAAAATTGGATGGCCATTGTTGTTCTGCCTCACTGTCCTTTGCCAGATGGTTCTTCCTTCCTCGAGCTTGATTAATGAGAAGAAATAGACCACAATGAGGATTTGTCGAACTTCATAGGTGCCTCACCCAAACTTGATGCCAAATGGATGATGCATCACCACGATGACCTATCGATGCTCATGGTTGCGCCTCATGGTTACTTCGGCTGGTGAAGCTGATCGATTTTCCATGAAAAATAAGTTGCCTTCCATCAGTGCTCTTTGCTTGTTACCCACAAAGATGATATCCTTCATCAGTTCACCTTGGTTGCGTTGGAGACGTAGTCGTCTTTCACGTTGGTGCAATTTTATCATCCAATTGGCTATGAACCAAATGTTTCCTCGAAGAAGGATCGGTGTTGGTACTAAGAGCATAAGTTTTGTATTGATTTCTAAGCCTTCTCACAACTTTGTCTTCAGCTCCCCTATAATTTTATTTGTCTAGCTATTAACTTTGATTAAAAAATGGTGTGGACTAAAAACCCGGATGGACGTAGTAGCCCTCCATATTTATTTACTCTGCATATTAGATTTGACTGATGTCAAACTTTGTAAAGTTTGACCAAGTTTAGGCCGAACACAACAAACCATAATTATTGAGAGATGGCAAACTGTACATACTCTCAAACCTTTCCAATAATGGAAATTAAAATTCTTTATTTTTACACACTCTCACATGTTTCCGATAATTTGGCATGTGTGGTTGTTCACTAAGGGAGGATAGTGTACACTTTTTGAAGGATAGGAAGTGCGACCGGGACGCGTGGATCATTAGTTCATCGAGTAGTAGTTTTCTTCATTTGATGCGTTAAATAAAGAGTTTCGTTTCATACATACACAATTTAAAAGCGATTGTTATGGAGAGAATAAGAAAACCACTCCGCTATATATTAGTAGTATACACGAGTACTATATATGCAAACTTCATTGACTTAGTGCACTGTCTTTGGGTGTATGACAGGTGGGCCCAAAATGTGGCTGGCCCACATCATATACAGCCAAAGGCAGGTCTGCAATAAGGCACCAGAGCTCGATCTAATCTGATATATATGTAGTACACTATATAAGTTGGAGCCTCAGCGCTTGTTCACTAGGGTTTGCACTATCCACACTCTCGCCAAACTACATATATATATACACGCTGGAGGCTCAGCGTTCCTTTGCTAGGGTTTGCTATATTCACAGTCTCTCACCCTCTTCACCAGATCTAAACAAGACTGCGTTGTGGCCTCTGTCTCTCTCTCCCCCCTCACAGCTGGTGAAGGAGGCGTCCGGATCCCGTCGCACCGGGAAGGGGAGGAGGTGCAGCATTCACTCCGTCGCCTTCGGCGAGGGAGGCAATCCACTGCCGGCTGCGGTCTTCTCTTTCACCAGCGCCTGTGCGGGACGGCCACCGACCCCTTCTGTAGCAACCCGACCTCAGATGGTCAAGTCTCTGTGTTTCAGTGTCATCCCTGGATTAGTAATGCTGACACACACAGTACTCAAATGATTTATGACAGAGTAGCAATCACACACTTATTACATCGAAGGTCTCAAAAGAGAACTTATTACAATAATATGGCTTAAGGCCATCTAATGCGATAACAGCGGAAGGCTTGGAAGATAAAGTGAGTCCATCAACTCCAACGACATAGCTGAGCTGCACGGCAAGGACCTAACGAACCTTACTCCTCGTCTGAAAAGTCTGCAACATAATACGTTGCGGCCCGGAATAATGCACCATCGGTTGTTGTTGTTGTTGTTGTTGTTGTTGTTGTTGTTGTTGTTGTTGTTGTTGTTGTTGTTGTTGTTGTTGTTGTTGTTGTTGTTGTTTTGTTGTTGTTGTTGTTGTTGTTGTTGTTGTTGTTGTTGTTGTTGTTGAATAGCAATTGCATCAAAGCATTCTGCTGCTGGATCAACTGGGTGAGCTCCGGTGGGAAAGCAAAACCGGTGTCATGTCTCGGAGGCATCTGATGGGTTTAGATGGAAGAGATTAGAATAGAAAAAGGTCTAACGAGAAAGGACTACCCATATGCACATGAGACAAACACAATCATTTCACTCAATCAATCGAGCAATGGCATACAACGGTCTAGAACTATCGCATAAGTGCTCAACTACTACTAAATACATGGGGAAATACTACTAATATATGGTGGTCATCTAGAAATTTTGATCGGTGGAAGACTCCATGATGTCTGCTCCAGCTTCGTCTTCGTAGTCATCATCACTAGGATCGGAATCGGTGTCGTCGATGATGGTGTAGTTGTCCGGGCAAGTGGGATCGTCGTCTTCTTCTCCCGGTGCTGGTCCTCCCATGAATACTCCGATCTTCTTAACCAGGTCGTCATTCTTCTCCAGTAGTGTCTTGATTTCTTCCTCATATCCATCGCGTGTAAACTTGAGTTCTTCCTCTAGCTCGATAATCCTAGTATTCGCCTTCTTCAAGTCCATCATGTCTGCGCACATCTGGTTCTCCTGACATCGAATGTGCTGGTTTAGCTCCTGGATGAAAGCTGCAATGGATCTATCCTTCTTGATGCTGATCACTTCCCATTGCTCATCTCGGCGCCCACATATTTGATACTTAGTGTCCTTAAGCTCCCTGTTGTAGACTTCTCCAATGCGTCCCATGGTAATGTGGGATGCCATGCTCTTGCCTAGGCTCCAGGTGGGTGCTTCGAAAGAAAATTCTATGGGTTTAGAAGTTGGCGAGAACGTCCTTCCTCGAACTTGTATTTGAATCATCCAGCGTTCCTCTTCTAGTAAGGTGGAGTTGTACGTCCTGGTGAAGCTTGGTATTCCAATGTTCAAGTATCTAGTAACTTCCTTCAAGTGGCGTCCAAAAGGTGTGTCTTCATCCGGTTGCGCAAACTTGTTCTTCATCTCCGTCACCCTAAAGAGTGGAAAATGGAGAGGAGTCAGAAATGAGTAGAGAAGAGTGACCTATGGTTTATCTTAGTGGTCGTGTCCTACACTCAGCGTGGGCTCTGATACCATCTTGTAGAGACCCGACCTCAGATGGTCAAGTCTATGTTTCAGTGTCATCCCTGGATCAGTAATGCTGACACACACGGTACTCGAAGGATTTATCACAGAGTAGCAATCACACACTTATTACATCGAAGGTCTCAAAAGAGAACTTATTACAATAATATGGCTTAAGGCCATCTAATGCGATAACAGCGGAACGCTTGGAAGATAAAGTGAGTCCATCAACTCCAACGGCATAGCTGAGCTGCACGGCAACGACCTAACGACCCTTACTCCTCGTGCGAAAAGTCGCAACATAATACGTTGCAGCCCGAAACAGGTCAGCACATGGAATATCTTGGCAATATAACACGATAAAGCAAGAACAGAATAATGCTATCACTACATGCATATTTGGCTGGTGGAAAGCTCTATGGTTGTAGTTTTGCTAAAAGCCAATTTTTCCCTACAACAATGGAATAGATTTTTATTTAACTATCACGGTGGTTGAAACATTGAGAAGGTATAATCCCAACTCAATCCCAATTAAAGTAGTTATCAACCCAACAATATTAATTAAGAGTGATGAGATACATGTGATAACCCAAATACTAGATACTCAAGATTGTCCATAACCGGGGACACGGCTAACCATGATTAGATTGTACACTCTGCAGAGGTTTGCGCACTTTTCCCCACAAGACTCGATCGCCTCCGTCGATTTCTCGTACTACGTGGTGTTTGAGAAACGGATGACCGAGACACAGTCTTTCAGAAACATTAACTCTCTACTCCGGGTAGACCATACCAAACCTACCAAACCCACTACCTGTTGATCTACCTCTTCAAGAGCTTCACGTAACCTACTCAACTATGCTAGAGCCCGTAATAGCTTCTGGCTGCACATGGAAGTTTCTAGCATGAATCATCTCAGTTCCCTTTAAGCCTGGGTGGCGGTCCATAGGAAGATCACACGGGTACCCCAGGATTTCCAAAAAAACAGACAACACTGGGTTCCCCATGTGCCTCAGTCCACCCAGATGTTAATTTGAATTTGCCACCTTAAGTTGAACCATTAATTAACAATCTCACATATGTCATGGATTCACTCAAACCCAACCACGTCTACGAGCATAGCATAGCAATATAAGCAACACGTAGAAGTAACTCCCGAGGGTTTTATAGTAACAGGGAAATAGGTTCTACCTAAATAACTACTTCCCAACCCACAAGTTAATGACATCCTAACCATGCAATGTTTGAGGATTGAAACTAATGCATAAAAACCGGGTATGAGAAGAGTATGATCAATGTGTTACTTGCCTTGCTGATGATCCGCGAATCCTAGAGACTCGCAGTAACACGATTCGCACTCCGGGAATTCTATCGCAAACAAACAATAACTTACATAATCAACAAGCAAAGATGCACAAACAAAACTCAACTAAAGAGGTTGACCAGAAAGTTCAACTTAAGAACTCCGGTTACGCAAAAAGTATCAAACCAAGCGAACAGCGAAACTCAAGCGGCGGAAGAAACAAGATCCGTTTACTAATCTGAACTAGGGTCAAATTTATAGTACCAAAATCTTGTTTAAGTTGATTAAACAGAAGAGGGTCTCGAGGCGGCGCTTGAATCGCTTTGATTCGACTAACGGCGAAAAAATAAACAGAAAGTAAGATCGGATCAGAAATCGTGATCGAGAATAATCGCGGGAAAATCCGATTAAAAGAAAACTGACGAACAGACTAACGAACGAGCATTCGTTAGCTGTGACTAACGGGCGAACTACCGTTCGTTAAAACAAACGTACGGACGAACGTCCGCAAATTGAAAGAACCGAGTAAAACCGATGAACCGAAAAAAACCGAACTAGGGTTTCTAAAAACACCCGAACAGTTTTAAAAAACGGCGGCTCGGATCGTAGCAGTACCTCGGCAAGGTGGCTCGTGAGGCGGGTTGGGTGGCGGGCGGCGGCTCTCGGCGGCGGGCGGCAAGCGGCGGCGGCTGGTGCGGGCGGCGAGGCTCGGCGTGGCTCGGGCGGCGAGGGCTGGTGGTGGTGGTGTGGCGGCGGGTGGGAGGCGTATATAAAGAGGGGGAGCGGCTTGGAGGAGGGACAAAGGCGGCGGCGATGGAGTCCGGCTCGGACTCTGTCCGGCGGAGCAGAGCTGGCCTTGTGTGAGCCGCTGGCTCGGCTGGGCTTAAACCCGGTCGAGTATGAGGAAGTTTTTTAAATAATTTCGCGGTGAAATAAAATCCTAGAAAATAAAATAAAAACCTAAAAATGCCAAAACAAATTTTCACCATCTAAATGAAATATTTAGAACGAGATGAACATTTTCTTGGCCCTAAAATGCAATTTTGAAAACATGCACTTTTTCTACGGCGAATAAAATCCAAATAAAATCAAATAATTGATTTTAACATTTTTCCTCCGATATTTCAATTGTTTTGGAGAAGTCATATTATCTCCTCTCATTTATTTTTAATATGAAATATTTTTCGGAGAGAAAAATAATTAAAATCAGAAATCCTCTTTTCATTATTTGATAAAAATCAAATATGAAAACTGGAAAATCCCCAACTCTCTCTGAGGGTCCTTGAGTTGCTTTGGATTTTCAAGGATTGCGGAGCGAAGATGCAATAAAATATGATATGCATGAATGACCTATGTATAACATTCCAAATTGAAAATTTGGGATGTTACACCTTCTTCCTCGCCGTCGTACGTAGTGTGGGCAGATCCGGCCTCACGCCTCACGCTTTGCCACATCCCGACGACCCTAAGGTATAAGTTTCTTTGAAACCGTCATTGGTCTAGCTGCATGCGGATCTTTTTCGGTTATGTAGTCGAATCTAGGTCTTGGTTCAAAGAGGAAAGAAGGGTGCGGTGGGGTGGAGCATGAATCTTGGACGTGGTTCAATGAGGAAAGGAGGGAGGGAAAGTAGTATAGACTGGCTATCCAGCCGCTTTGTTGGTCGAAAAGGGAAAAAGGGGGTAACCCAGTACACACATCTATAAGGAACAAATCTCTTTATTGAAAAGGGAAAGAAACTGGGGGGTCGGGTAGTTTGTGCAGGACTAGATTTGCTGCCCTCACATAGGAAAAAGGTTCTAAGAGAACAAATATGGGACCAACGCAGATATGTTGCTTGGCTACATACTCTGCATCACCCATTTATACGTGCGGACGCACATGGTGCTGGCATTTCCCATGTCCCATGTCCCATACAACTATTTTGCTGTTGTTAATCTAAGAATGTTGCTGGAAAATTGAAGCAATGCCACTGTTAAAAGTAAATTACATTCTTAACGAATGTTGTTTTAAGAGAATGTCTCTGTTAATATGAACCAATGCAACCGTTTTAGAAATGCTACTATCCTACTTTGTTTTCCATCAAGATAAGTTAGATGCTTCTTTTTGTCGTTGTTTGTTTCATCCTCCTTTATCGGCCAGTAATTGTTTCCTTTTTGCCTCTATTGAAACAGGGATATCTATTCAACTTGTTGCTATAGCAAACTTAAATATCACACCGGCGACTTTGCTTGATTTCAGTCCAATTGCACAAAACGAGATTGGATTTCCTAACGGTTATGGCAGATTTGTAGGTGATCTTGTGTGCGTCATGACAGGTTGGTACTTGCCTTCATCCACATGATCGTGTTGTGTGTTTTGAGATGTTGTGCTAATTGTATTGGTACTGTTTTAAATAAATGTTGAATTGAAGCTATTGTATTGCTCTCTTTTCCCATTAAGTAGTGAACAAAAATGGTACTGACCCAGACATGATGCTTGTTGCTTTGTTACAACAAACTCTGCATCACCCCCTTTATAAGTACATGGAAGCACATGGTGTTGTTGTGCCCACTCTCCCCTGGAACTGTTTATGCTTTTTATTAATCTAATGTCGCTGGTAAAATTAAGCAATGCCACTCTCAAAATTAACTACAGAATCTTAGCTCAAAACTACAACACTTGTTAGGGATTGGCGGGATTACCATTTTTGTGGCCGAATGTTTCATCCTCCTTTATTGGCTAGTAATTGATTCCTTTTTTGCCTCTGTTAAAACAGGGATCTCTATTCAACTTGTTGCTATTGCGACATTTTGCTTCGCTTAATTTTGGTGGAACTGCACAAAAGGAGACCGGATTTCCATATATGTGTTGAGATCTCTTTTAGGTCTTCCTCACGAGTTGTTTCAAATCTCGGTCTTGAAAGGTCAGTACTGACTTTCCTCAAAATTAACTACTGAATCTTAGTTCAAAACTGCAACACTTGTTAGGGATCGTCGGGCGTACCGTTTCTGTTAGGGATCGGCCGGAGTACATGTTTAAGAAATGTATTGTTCAGATAATGTCTCTGTTATTATATGTCAGTTACAGTGTTTTACAAATGGTACTATCCTGCTTTGTAGTTCTTTGTACATGTTTAACCAAGGTATTGTTAAGATAATGTCTCTATTAAAATGAATCAGTCAAATTGTTTTAGGAATGGTACTTTTATGCTTTGTCGTTCTTTATACATGTTGAAACAAGGCATTGTTAAGATAATGTCTTAGTTAATATGTTGAATCACACTGATTGAGAATTGCTACTCTCCTGATCAGTAAATGTTTTTCTTCTGGGAGTACAAGTCATCAACCATTATTTCTCAGTAATTGTTTCCCTTGTACCTATTGTTGCTTCCAAGGATATCAAAATTAAAGCTCGGTTTTATTCCGACTTTGATTTTAGTTGAACTGCACAAAAGGAGCCAATGTGTCAAAGGCAAACTGCTGCATTAGTGGGTCTAGTTGGTCTTACCACTTTGCAGAAAGAAGCAGTCACTGTTTGTGCTACATTACACAAGGAATGATCGAGAAGCTTTATAGAGTATTAGTAGACACCAGTGACATGACTAGTCTGAAGAGAGCATAGGAAACTCTACAACACGTGGAGTGCACTGGGCAAAAAGTGCCAAACAAGTACAAGAAGACAGGACAAGACTCCAAATCTGTCAATGTCATTCTAAACAACAATGATGGGGCATCTGGGTATGGTAATCTGTTTACCGTACTTTCAGTTTGTTAGTCCACTGATTAGTGGGTTGACACTGGGGCCAATATTCATGTGTGTGCTGATGTGTCTTTGTTTTCTTGCAGCATATAAATACGAAATCCACAGGGATGCTCAGATTGGTTTTAGTGGAACTGCACAAAATGTTCAGATGGTTTGTGGCCTCCATAATACTTCATCATGTACAATACATCGAATGGTTCTTGATACGTCTCCAACGTATCTATAATTTTTGATTGCTCCATGCTACTTTATCTACTGTTTTGGACTATATTGGGCTTTATTTTCCACTTTTATATTATTTTTGGGACTAACCTATTAACCGGAGGCCCAGCCTGAATTGCTATTTTTGCCTATTTCAGTGTTTGAAGAAACGGAATATCAAACGGAGTCCAAATGGAATGAAACCTTCGGGAACGTGATTTTCTCACCGAACGTGATCCACGGGACTTGGACCCTACTCCAAGGAATGAAAGAGGCGGTCACGAGGGTGGGGGGCGCCCCCCTAGGGCGTGCCCCCTGCCTCATGGGCCCCTTTTTGCTCCACCGACGTACTCCTTCCTCCTATATATACCTACGTACCCCCAAACGATCAGAACAGGAGCCAAAAACCTAATTCCACCACCGCAACTTCCTGTATCCACGAGATCCCATCTTGGGGCCTGTTCTGGAGCTCCACCGGAGGGGGCATCCACCATGGAGGGCTTCTACATCATCACCATAGCCCTCCGATGAAGTGTGAGTAGTTTACTTCAGACCTTCAGGTCCATAGCTAGTAGCTAGATGGCTTCTTCTCTCTTTTTGGATCTCAATACAATGTTCTCCCCCTCTCTCGTGGAGATCTATTCGATGTAATCTTCTTTTTATGGTGTGTTTGTTGAGACAAATGAATTGTGGGTTTATGATCCAGATTATCTATGAATAATATTTGATTCTTATCTTAATTCTTTTATGTATGATTAGTTATATTTGCAAGTCTCTTCGAATTATCCGTTTGGTTTGGCCAACTAGATTGGTAGTTCTTGTAATGGGATAAGTGCTTAGCTTTGGGTTCAATCTTGCGGTGTCCTTACCCAGTGACAGAAAGGGTTGCAAGGCACGTATTGTATTGTTGCCATCGAGGATAACAAGATGGGGTCTTTATCATATTGCATGAATTTATTCCTCTACATCATGTCATCTTGCTTAAGGCGTTACTCTGTTTTTAACTAATACTCTAGATGCATGCTGGATAGCGGTCGACGAGTGGAGTAATAGTAGTAGATGCAAAATCGTTTCGGTCTACTTGTCTCGGACGTGATGCCTATATACATGATCATACCTAGATATACTCATAACTATGCTCAATTCTGTCAATTGCTCAATAGTAATTTGTTCACCCACCGTAGAATACTTATGCTCTTGAGAGAAGCCACTAGTGAAACCTATGCCCCCCGGGTCTATTCTCATCATATCAATCTCCATCACTTTAATATTTGCTTTGTTTTTTACTTTGCCTTTTACTTTTCACTTTGCATCTCTATACCAAAAATACCAAAAAAATATTATTTATCATCTCTATCAGATCTCACTCTCCTAAGTGACCGTGAAGGGATTGAGAACCCCTAATCGCGTTGGTTGCGAGGAGCTACCATTTTGTGCAGGTACGAGGGACTTGTGCGTGGCCTCCTACTGGATTGATACCTTGGTTCTCAAAAACTGAGGGAAATACTTACGCTACTTTGCTGCATCATCCTCTCCTCTTCGGGGAAATCCAACGCAGTGCTCAAGAGGTAGCAAGAAGAATTTCTGGCGCCGTTGCCGGGGAAGCTCACGCAAGATCAAGTCAAGACATACCAAGTACCCATCACAATCCCTATCACTCGCATTACATTATTTGCCATTCGCCTCTCGTTTTCGTCTCCCCCTGTCGGTGTCAAAACCGGCGGATCTCGGGTAGGGGGTCCTGAACTGTGCGTCTAGGCGGATGGTAACAGGAGACAAGGGACATGATGTTTTTACCCAGGTTCGGGCCCTCTCGATGGAGGTAATACCCTACTCCTGCTTGATTAATATTGATGATATGGGTAGTACAAGAGTAGATCTACCACGAGATCAAGGAGGCTAAACCCTAGAAGCTAGCCTACGGTATGATTGTTGTTTGTCCTACGGACTAAAACCCTCCTGTTCATATAGACACCAGATAGGTTAGGGTTACACAGAGTAGGTTACAATGGTAGGAGATCTACATATCCGTATCGCCAAGCTTGCCTTCCACGCCAAGGAAAGTCCCATCCGGACACGGGACGAAGTCTTCAATCTTGTATCTTCATAGTCTTGGAGTCCGGCCGTGATGATAGTTCGGCTATCCGGACACCCCCTAATCCGGGACTCCCTCAGTAGCCCCCGAACCAGGCTTCAATGACGATGAGTCCAGCGCGTTGATTGTCTTCGGCATTGCGAGGCAGGTTCTTCTCCAAATCCCATATACTTGTCGAATAGTGTCCGCTTCGATAAATGCTGCGCTCCTTGGCTTCTCGCCCAATAATGGCCATCTTCCACATGTTTGAATGAATCGAAAAGCCAGGGTATTTTACACTTACCCCCTAGTTGCGCAAATGAGCTGCCTATAAAAGGCGAGGATCTAGATCTGAGTCACACCATCCCCCTTCAGCGAGCTTTCATCGGGCGCCTCGACCAAAGCCCATTCCATCATGGACGATCGGCGCAGCTCCTCCTCTCGCTCCCCCCAGCCCTCAGCACAGAAATTGGGAGAGATGCTCACCCCGCATAGCGAGCTAGTTATCGCCAAACCAAGGGATTTCTTCCCCGACCTTCATGGTTCCGGTTCGAGCGGACTTGCCACCTACAAGGGCGGAAAGCAAGCGGAGAGTGTCCCGATCCTTCTAAAGGAGAGCGAGTATGCTTCATCTCTTATCTAGTAAGAGGACTCGGATTTCCAATCCATCCGTTTCTCTGGGGCTCTTGGAGTTCTCTGCCTCGAGTTGCACCACCTTCGCCTGCCTCCATTTTGCACATCGCGGGCTTCGTGGCCCTTTGCGAACTGTTCTTGGGCGTCGAGGCTCATTTCGCGCTGTGGAAGAGATTATTCTGCCTAGTACCCCGTTCTCATGAGGGGTCAATATATCAATTGAGCGGAGCCGAGCTATGGCGCATCGCCGGGACCGGATACCTATCCGGAACCCCGAAGAAGGCATCCAAAACTTCGCCTTGAATGGTTTTACATGGAGGGCGTCCGCTGCGGATCCTGTTGGATTGGCCTTCGGAGTTTAGCAATGCTCCTCTAAAGAAGCGCCTAAGCTGGCGCCCTCGGAGCCCCGGAGGAAAATGACCAGGATGTCCTCTACTTGATGAGCCAAATAAGATTCTTGGCTCATGCGGATTGACCATGATTGGAGTCATGGCAATCTGCATTATGAGGAGTGCAGCCGCTCAATATAGGGGCCACCCATGTGGGACTTCAGCGGGAGGGCGATGCCACCGCCATGGCATAAAAGGGCGGGATCGGTCACCGAACTGGTGAAGATCTTGTGCGCCATGTATAAAGGGAGGAGGAGGATTTCCTCTGCGTCAATCCATCAAGGAGTTTTCTTGGATAATCCTTGAAGCTGGGTAAGCAAACATCTTTGTGGCCTGTCCGATCCATGTTCCGTGGTTAAATATCTCATTTCATGGTTTACTGCGAGAACTGCGCCGGACTATGGAGAAGATACATAGCCCGCCCCCACAACCCGAGGATCCGGAACGGTCCCTCGATCCGGCCTCCGAAGAGGATCCGGATATAAAGGTGGAGTTGATCGATGGGGTGTTCCACCGACTTAGCATCGACAATGCCTTGGTTGCCATTACGGCCGATTACCCAGAATACTTCCAGCCGCAGTAATGGCGAGACCGAGGTCCCAATACTCGATAATGACCCATCCGTGCTAATTTCTTGATCACCGTATACCAATGGTGTTTGCGGGGTGCCTTGAGGCGGAGGCCGAGCCAGCGGCGGGCCAACAAGGCGATACAGCCCGCAGAAAAAAGAAGTGCGGTCGGATCGAAACTCCGCCGCAATGGTATGGCGTGTCACCATGTTCCTAGGATTGATTCCGGAAGGCGTACAAGCTGATGCTCTTTTCGGAAAAAGAGCTCACGGGCCGAGTCTGAGAGGTTGCCAATCGAACTCGCGCCACCAGTGCTCCAAAGCCGGGTCCGAAGCGGGCGAACACGAGGCGTCGTCGGATGCTCCTCCGACGAGAGGATGCCTACAAATTGTCCGCCACCAACTCCGAGGTGGAGAGCGCCATGAATCACAGGCTCCACGGACAGTTCTTCGTGGCGCATGTTTCTCCCAAGAGGCCTTGAATGCCTTGATTAGGAGATCGCACCTCCGTGCAGCTCAAGATGGTCTAGCGAGCCACGGAGCAGTATGTAAAGGACATCTGAGTGATAAAATTTGTGATTATATATGCGGTAGCCCGAGACTTAAAATAGTTAGAATAACTGATTTGAGGATCATTTGTTATCTGGGATCTTACAAAAAAGAGTACCCGACTGTCCCGGAGCTTCAAGAATGCAAGGCCCAACTTGAGGCCGCACTAGCCGCCTGAGGGAGCCACAGACCCCCTACGGTAATATATGCTCCAAAATATAAATAGTTTATGAAGTGCGGCGAGTGTGTAAATCGACAAAATATTGCAGATGGCGCCGGACTAGATCCGGACGAGCAACAGCTCTTGCGCCAGCTAAAGGCGGCGAGGCGTGCTTACGAGTGCGGCGGGAGAAAAATAACCTCAAGATGCCAACACCAAACTGGGTGAGGAACTAAAAGATGTTCGTGCCCAGTTATCGACTCCGTAAGGAGAATCGGCGGCTTCGTCGCGGCATTTTCGATAAGTGCTTGAGCGAACTTTGAAAGAGTTCAGCGAGGAAGGCGACTAACATAAACATGTATGTAGGTTTGCTCACAGGTCGTCCCGAGGAGGAGATGCCCATTCTTGGTGATCGTCTTCCCGAACTACGTCGGCTACCTGACGAAGTTCGGCGGTGATGAAAAGCGTCGGCGAGCCTTGTGGCCATCTATCTCCCCGCCGAAGGCATTGGGGAGCTGGCGAGCGGCTTCAAGGAGCACGGCGGCGCTTCCGACTATGGAAGATTTCGACCTGCCGTCAAAGCGCCAGGAGGCTGGGCCATGGTAAAGACGCGGTACACGGTGACCCAAACCACATGGCGAGTCGGACACATGGGGCATGATGGGAAGGAGATCCTGTAAGCAGTGTACGGCCAAGTAGAATTGGCCGCCAAGTATTCAACAAGATTGTAAATTAGATAGCCTATTAGATGGCATTGAGGAGGAATACAATGAGTCGAGTTGACTATGTAATGAAATATGACATAAAAATGTCTTCTAGCGGATTGTAGATCGTTTGTCATAGCGGACCTTTTAAACCCGACCTCGGGACCCAACATTCCGAGTGTGTCCGAATACCCTCGCGGTTATATAAGAACCGGGGCATGCGTGGAGACAAGGCGTAGGGGTCATTATTGTTGTATCAGACAAGTGCCCAACTAGTTATGTTATATTACATGGATAGTAAGAAACATCTTCCAGGGAGAATAGTTGCATTAAGGGTTCCTTTCGCTGGGAGGCATGCCCTAAAGTGCATGTCCAAACTGCTAAGAAAGCAGAAAATCATCTGGGGGCAGATGGATAAATAGTTAAAAATCATCTTTCAGTTCACCGACCGAATATTCCCTTAAGAACGCTAGCTTTCGGCTTCACCGAGTCGAGGTACACATCCGTGACCCGCGATAATAATCGCAGAGGTGCTCCCTTTACCACCTAGCCGAACAATCGGGAACGTAGGGGTAAGCATAGGAGCCAGGCAACCCAGCTTGGCCAAAACTTAAGTCATATCGATGCATATAATGGTGGATAAAAGGTACGTGTGGAAGTATGACGCATGTGTTGGGCATGAAGCCCGTATAAATAAGCTTCTGTTAAAGAAGCCCCCAGGTATAATGAGCGCCGACAGCGCATCAAGTATGTGCGAACAAAGCGCAAACGAGCCTCTAAAGGCTTCAGGAAGAAGGAGGGGGAAGGAGAGAAATAAAAGACAGCAAAAATAGAAAATGTGGACGGAGGAAGGAAACGAACTTAGAGTCCGGCGCTTAGGCGTAGAATCTTCGTAGACGGGCTGCGTTCCATGGGTTCGGCTCGAGTCGGTTATCCGATGCGTTTCGCAGACGGTATGCTCCGCCGGTTAGGACCTGGTCGATGATGAAGGACCTTCCCATTTGGGCTTGAGTTTGTCCTTTTTCTTGTCCGCAAGCGTAGAACTAGTTAAATCAACGTTATAAGCTTTGGCCCGTACTTCCTGCTTTGATATCTTGAGCCTGCTGTTGATAGAATCGGAACGAGATTTTGCCACGTCGCGCCCTCCTCCAATGCGTCCAAACTGTCCTGCCGATCGAGCTCGGCTTCTCTTTCTTCATACATGCGCACGCGAGGTGAGTCATGAATTATGTCGCAGGGCAGGACTGCCTCTGCACCGTACACCATAAAAAATGGTGTGAATCCGGTAGTACGATTCGGCGTGGTCTGCAGCCTCCAGTCTGAGTCGAGCTCCTCAACCCGGTCGTGTTAGATTCCTTGAGGGACCGCACTAGTCTGGGTTTAATGCCGCTCATGATTAGACCGTTTGCTCGTTCAACTTGGCCGTTGGTTTGAGGGTGATAGACTGAGGCATAATCGAGCTTGATGCCCATGTTTTTGCACCATAATTTGACCTCATCGGCCGTGAAGTTGGTGCCGTTATCAGTGATGATACTGTGGGGGACACCGTAACGGTGAACTACCCCTGATATGAAGTCTATCACCGGTCCGGATTCGGCTGTTTTAACAGGTTTGGCCTCTATCCATTTGGTGAATTTATCCACCATGACCAATAGGTATTTTTGCTTGTGGGTTCCCCCCTTAAGGGGTCCAACCATGTCAAGCCCCGGACATGACGGCCAGGTGATGGGTATAGTTTTGAGGCGGTGGGTGGCATGTGGCTTTGGTTAGCAAAAGCTGGCAACCGACGCATCGTTGGACTAAATCCTGCGCATCTACCGGGCGTCGGCCAATAAAATCCTATCTGAAGGCCTTGCCTACAAGGGCCCGGGGCTGCGGCGTGGTGCCCACCGGTCCGGCATGAATTTCAGCCAGAGGTTTCGCCCTTCCTCTTGGAGATACACCTTTGAAGGACTCTGTTGTGCTTTTCTTATAAAGCTCTCCCTCATGGACTTTAAAGGCTTTAGATCGCCGTACTATGCAGCGAGCCTCATTTTGGTCTTCGGGGAGTTCCTGCCTAGTTAGGTATGCTAGGAATGGCTCCGTCCACGGGCGATAACCGCCATTATTTCATGGGTGGAGGTGTTATCTCGGTGGCGAGCCTCCGATTGTGTCGAGTGTTGGCGTCGAGCGGTGCGGTTGGGTCCGGATTGTTATTTCGGACTCCTTCCCATAATACGGATGGCTTGAATAGCCGTTCGAGGAAGATGTTAGGCGGGGCGGCATCGCGTTTTGCACCGATCGTGCCAATATGTCCGCCGCTGGTTGTTATCCGGGCTATATGATGAAATTGAGCCCTTGAACTGTCTTGACTTTTTAGGACCGCATTGCGATCGCTGCCATTCGGATCTTTGGCATCAAAGTCTCCATTTATTTGTGATATCGCGAGGTTCGAATCCCCGCGCACCTCTAGGCATTTAATGCCCATGGAGACTGCCATCCGGGGGCCGTGTAGAAGGGCCTCGTATTCGGCTGCGTTGTTGGAGTCCGTGTACATTATCTGAAGAACGTATTGGACTGTGTCCCCGGTTGGGGACGTCAGGACGACGCCAGCCCCCAGGCCGGCCAACATTTTGGAGCCGTCAAAGTGCATGATCCAGTCGGAGTATGCGCCGTACTCTTTAAGGAGTTCGGCTTCGGTTCATTCGGCCACGAAGTCGGCCAAAACCTGCGACTTAATAGATCGTCATGGCTTATAAGTTATGTCGAATGGAAGGAGCTCTATGGCCCATTTTGCAATCCGGCCCGTCGCATCACGGTTGTTTATAATGTCGTTAAGAGGTACTTCGGAGGCTACCGTTATCGAACACTCTTGAAAGTAGTGTCGCAGCTTCCGGGATGCCATGAACACCGCGTATGCTATCTTTTGATAGTGTGGGTACCGGGACTTGCATGGAGTTAGGACAGTGGACACATAGTAAACCGGTTTTTGAAGAGGGAACCGGTGTCCGTCCGTTTCTCGTTCGGCGACGAGCACCGCGCTGACAACTTGATGTGTTGCGGTGATATATAATAGCATTGGTTCGCCCATGTTGGGCGCGCCCAGACGGTTGTTGCCAATCGGCTTTTATTTTTTGAGTCCGGCCGTGGCGGCATCCGTCCCTCGAAGTGTTCGGTCGCGGAGGAGCGATAAAGAGGTAACGCCTTTTCCCCAAGCGGAAATAAAGCGACTTAGAGCCGCTACGCATCCAGTCAATTTTTGTATTTGTTTGAGGTCTTTTGGAATATCCAATTGTGACAGAGCTCGGATCTTAGCTGGGTTTGTTTCAATTCCTCTACCGGGCACAATGAAGCCCAGGAGCTTTCCGGCTGGAACGTCGAAGACGCATTTTTCCGGATTGAGCTTAATGTCATATTTTCGGAGAATGTCGAATGTGAGCCTCAAGTCATCTACTAGAGTTTCTACATGCTTGGTTTTGACGACCACGTCATCTACATATGCTTCCACTGTTTTGCCGATCTGGTTTGCCATACATGTCTGAATCATGCGCTGATATGTTGCGCCGGCATTTTTGAGCCCGAAGGGCATTGTGTTGAAGCAGAATGGGCCGTATGGAGTGATGAATGCTGTTGCAGCTTGGTCTGGCTCCGCCATCTTTATTTGGTGGTAGCCGGAGTATGCGTCAAGGAAGCACAATGAGTCGTGTCCTGCTATGGCGCCGATAATTTGATCAATTCGAGGGAGGGAGAAGGGATCCTTTGGGCAAGCCTTATTAAGGTCTTTGAAATCAACACATAGGCGCCAGGATTTGTCCTTCTTTGGTACCATCACCAGGTTTGCTAGCCAGTCAGGATGTTTTATATGTCTGATGAATCTGGCTTCCAAAAGTTTGGCTAGCTCCTCTCCCATGGCCTGTCTCTTGGGTTCGGAAAAGCGCCGAAGAGCCTGTTTGACTGGCTTGAATCCTTTTAGGATATTTAGGCTGTGCTCGGCCAGCCGACGTGGGATTCCTGGCATGTCTGAAGGGTGCCGAGCAAAGATGTCCGAGTTTTCGTAGAAATTCTCGTAGTCTGGCGTCTACATCGGGGTTTAATTGTGCCCCAATGGAGGCCGTCTTTGCGGTCCGTTGGGTGGACTTGGAATTTGACTATTTCATCCGCTGGTTTAAAGAGGTGGACTTGGATCTTTTATCAAGTATCACATCATCCCGTTCACCGTGGGCGCACCGCAGATGAGTTCCTCGGTCGCTAGAACTTCGGATAGTTCCTCGAGGGCTAGTGCGGCTGTCTTGTTTTCGACGCAGTGCTATGTTCGGATCACTAGCGAGTGATGATTCCGTTAGGTCCGGCATTTTAAGCTTCATGTACCCATAATGGGGTATAGCTTGAAAAATTGTGAATGTCTCTCGCCTAATAAAGCGTGATATCCGCTGCTGAACGGAGCCACTTGAAATGTGACCTCCTCGGACCTGTAATTGTCCGTGAGCGAACACTACGTCGATGTGATTTTTCCCTGCAGCATGCTTCCGGCTAGGGATTATTCCTCTAAAGGTTGTGCTGCTTCGCTCAATGCGGTTCTAGTCTATTTCCATTTTTCGGAGGGTTTCCTCATAGATGAGGTTTAGTCCGCTGCCGCCATCCATGAGTACCTTAGTAAAGCGAAAGCAAATCCACTATCGGACCGAGGACCAATGCGGCCGGTGCTCGGGCTGTTCAGAATTTAGGTTAAATCCGGCATTAAAGGTAGTAGCCGTGTCACTCCATGGATTTATTGTTGCTACTTGGTAGACTTCGGCAAGGTTGTGGAGTGTTCGTTTTCGCATGTTATTTGATGCGGAAGTCTCGAAGACTGTTAACACCGTCTTGGTGTTCTTGGGCTGGGATTCGAAGCTAGAAGCTCTTCGCCACTTTTGGCCACCGCCGTAGTATCCAACATGCTCGAAGGCTATGAGTTGGAGTGGCGCCCTCTGTACTATGAATTTTGCGGGGTCCGTTTAGCCAACCCTCCAGTACGGTTCCGTACCCTTTAGGGGGTTTTGGTTTTTTGGTGTTTAACCCAGGTGCTTGGTAATGATGCACCCTTTTATTTCGGACTAGGGATGTATTCGGGCGGATTATCCCAAAATTTACTTTCGGTTTTCGAGCGCTCTCCATCGCTGACAAGACTTTTGTACTATGGTCACCAAGTCAACAAAGCGTGTAATTTCACGACGACTTATGGCGTTTAGGATTCCCTTGTCCATGCAATTATTGTAGAAAATTGGGATTGCGTCCTCCTCTCGGCGATCCTTTATCCTGTCCATAACCGGGAGGAATCGCCCAATAATGATGTCTTGTTTCAGCGGGCTCTTGCGAATTCGGGATAGATCGCTAATGTTTGGGTGGGCGGTGGAACTGGATCCGAACCTCGTCAATTTAAGACTCAGCGCCGGAAGTTTCGAACTTCGGAAGTTTGGATTTTGAATGCTATCCAATGAATCCATCCGTCGCTGACTTTAAGTTCAGGGCTTGATCGACATCCGTCCCTCTACGGGAATCCGGCATGGAGGGATCGGGAATCCGGACGTAACTAGTCCTTAAGATAGAAGAAGAATCGCCGCATTGCTCCTCTACCACAGCAACATGATGGGTAGCCTGGGGAGAGTTGATCTCTCTCAGATCGGTTTTAGGCCCAATCCGGTTGTAGTCTTTGGCGACTCCCAGGGCGGTGATGCGATCCAAGAGCTCGTTCACGGAGGAGAGCTCGATCGGATCTAACTGTTCGGCAAGTTCCGAATTAACGTGAAGATTGGTTTCGATGACTCGAGAAGTCATCGTCGGCGCGGTGGCCGAACTGGCGGCCATAAGAAAACCACCCAGCCGAAGAGTCTGACCAGTGGCCAAGGCTCCTTTGGCGATAGTATCGTCTTTAAATACGGGATGAGGCATCCTTCCCGGCGGCGACGACGCAGGAACTCTCAATGAAAGCACCAATGTCGGTGTCAAAACTGGCGGATCTCGGGTAGGGGTCCCGAACTGTGCGTCTAGGCGGATGGTAACAGGAGACAAGGGACACGATGTTTTACCCAGGTTCGGCCCTCTCGATGGAGGTAATACCCTACTCCTGCTTGATAAATATTGATGATATGGGTAGTACAAGAGTAGATCTACCACGAGATCAAGGAGGCTAAACCCTAGAAGCTAGCGTATGGTATGATTGTTGTTCGTCCTACGGACCTAAACCCTCCGGTTTATATAGACACCGGATAGGTTAGGGTTACACAGAGTCGGTTACAATGGTAGGAGATCTACATATCCGTATCGCCAAGCTTGCCTTGCACGCCAAGGAAAGTCCCATCCGGACACGGGACGAAGTCTTCAATCTTGTATCTTCATGGTCTTGGAGTCCGGCCGTGATGATAGTTGGCTATCCGGACACCCCCTAATCCGGGACTCCCTCACCCCCACTTCAGCCTTGCTGTTTTATTCGCCCTCTCTTTCCCAATCTCCTCCTTTTTTTCCCGTTGCCTTTTCCTCGTCCGCTTGTTTGCTCGTGTGTTAGTTTGCTTACTTGTCGTTATGTCTGAAATTGGGGAAATTATTGCCGATATGGGCAATAATAATATCATGGAAAATTCTGAAGCTCCTGCTGAAGAATCCCCTACCTATCATACAAAAAGATTTCGAATCGGTAGTGGTCATATTATTGGAAAAGGAGTTATTCAAGATTTCTTTACTTGTGTTGGTGCTTTACCCTCTATGGGTGGTTCTATTATTCATAGAACTAGTAGCCTTGCAGACGCTATTGCCATGCTTATCGTTGAACTTGAAAGGCAATTTATGCATATGCACCCTTCTATACAAAGAATTTCCTAGAATTTTCTAATATTGAACACTCCTCTGTTAAGCGTGCCGCTACTATCCTTTTGGCTCATGAATTCAGATTTATAATAAAAGAAGCCAAAGAAATCTTTGCGCATTATAGGGTGGACGCTGGCCGTCCTCCCATAGAATCTATCCTTTTTGATCAAGAAGAAATAATGCGTTTTCAATCTATCGATTATGTTGTTTTCAATGAAAATCTTAGAAAAAAGGTGCCTACCAATATTTTAATTGATAGAATCTCTGAGCTTAATGATGATTTGGCTATTCGAAATAATGAGCTAGGATGCTCTCTTGAGTATAGGCTCACCAAGTTCTGTCAAAAGAACGCTTATAATGATGAATTGGTTGTGCAATACGAAGGGCCGAAAGAGGAACCTATACCTCCTAAAATTGATCTTGGGGACTTTTGTCCTATTAAATTTAGCCCTTTTGATTACTTTTGCTTGCCTCAAAGAAAACTTGCTTCCGAACATAGAGAATATGAAATGAGCTTCACCGATCTATCTTATTACTACGGCACTACTTAGATCTATCCTTGCTTTTATGCCTAGCTAGAGGCGTTAAACGATAGCGCTTGTTGGGAGGCAACCCAATTTTATTTTTAGTTTTTTTGCTTTTGCTCCTGTTTAGGAGTAAATAATCCATCTAGCCTCTGTTTAGATGTGGTTTTATGTTTTAATTAGTGTTTGTGCCAAGCTAGACCTATTGGATCTTCTTGGATGATAGTTATTTGATCTTGCTGTAATTTCCAGAAACTTTGCGCTCAGTGCCCGAATTATTAAAGATCACCAGAATGTGATAAAATACTGATTCCAATTGCTTCTGATCAATAAACAAATTTTCTAGGTCTTCTAATTTTGGTAGATGTTTTGGAGTTCCAGAAGTTTGCGTTAGTTACAGATTACTACAGACTGTTCTGTTTTTGACAGATTCTGTTTTGCTTGTGTTGTTTTCTTATTTTGATGAATCTATGGCTAGTAAAATAGTTTATAATCCAGAGAGAAGTTGGAATACAGTAGGTTTAACACCAATATAAATAAAGAATTTGTTCATTACAGTACCTTAAAGTAGTATTTTGTTTTCTTTCTCTAACGGAGCTCACGAGATTTCTATTGAGTTTTGTGTTGTGAAGTTTTCAAGTTTTGGGTAAATTCTTTTGATGGATTATGGAACAAGGAGTGGCAAGAGCCTAAGCTTGGGGATGCACATGGCATCCCCAAGATAATCCAAGGACACCAAAAAGTCAAAGCTTGGGGATGCCCCGGAAGGCATCCCCTCTTTCGTCTACTTCCATCGGTAATTTACTTGGAGCTATATTTTATTCACCACATGATATGTGTTTTGCTTGGAGCGTCTTGTATTATTTGAGTCTTTGCTTGTTAGTTTACCACAATCATCCTTGCTGTACACACCTTTTTATAGAGCCATACATAAATTGAAATTTGATAGAATACTCTATGTGCTTCACTTATATCTTTTGAGCTTGATAGTTTTGCTCATAGTGCTTCACTTATATCTTTTGAGCGTGATAATTTTTGCTCTAGTGCTTCACTTAGATCTTTTAGAGCACGGTGGTGGATTTGTTTTAAAGAAACTATTGATCTCTCATGCTTCACTTAGATTATTTTGAGAGTCTTTAATAGCATGGTAAATTTCTTAATATTAATATACTTGGTATTCAAGATATGTGAAACTTTCTTTTGAGTGCGTTGAATACTAAGAAAAGTTTGATGCTTGATAATTGTTTTGAGATATGGAGGTGGTGATATTAAAGTCATGCTAGTTGGGTGATTATGAATTTAAAGAATGCTTGTGTTGAAGTTAGCAAGTCCCGTAGCATGCACATATGGTTAAAGTTGTGTAACAAATTTGAAACATGAAGTGTACCTGGCTTGTGCATCCTTATGAGTGGCGGTCGGGGACGAGCGATGGTGTTTTGCTACCAATCTATCTGTCACGCCCAATATGCGACCCTATCCAAAAGGAACTCGAAGGTCCCACCAAGGATAGACCCGCATATTGAAACGCTTTTGCAAGGTGGATACCATTACATCAACATTACATAATAGATGGGGATACATACATAAGGCACAAATACCACAAGAATACATCAACATCATATACAAGATCAACATCCGACTACGGATGAAACATAAACAAAACTCAAGCGACATCCACCACCTAGCCCAGGCTGCCGACTGGAACCTATCCCCGATCGAAGAAGAAGCGGAAGAAGAACTCCAACACAAGCAAACATCGCTCTCACGTCATGATCATCGCATAACCTGTACACTGCAACTGGTGGTGTAGAAATCAGTGAGCCACGAGGACTCAGCAATCCCATTACCATGGGTATCAAGACTAGCAAAGCTTAATGGGAAAGGAAGGGGTAAAGTGGTGAGGTTGCAGCAGCGACTAAGCATATATGGTGGCTAACATACGCAAATGAGGCGAAAAGAGAAACAAAGGCGACGGTCGTCAACTAGTAATGATCAAGAAGTGATCCTGAACTCCTACCTACGTCAAACATAACCCGAAACCGTGTTCTCCTCTCGATCAACCCGGAAAGAGACACTCACGCAGTTACGCACATGGTTGGTGTATTTTAATTAAGATCAACTTCGGTTTTCTACAACGGACATTAACAAATTCCCATCTGCCACATAACTGCGGGCACGGCTTTGAAAGTTTATACCTGCGGGGTGTCCCAACAAGCCCATGATAAGCTCTCGCGATCAACGAAGGATATTCCTTCTCCCGGGAAGACCCGATCAGTCTCGGAATCCGGCTACAAGACATTCGATAGCAATAAAACAAGACCAGCAAAGCCGCCCGGATGTGCCGACAAATCCTGATAGGAGTCGCACGTACCTCGGTCTCAGGGCACACCCGGATGAGACATCCTACGAGTAAAACCAAACCTCGAGTCGCCACGAGGGGCCCCTTGATCTACTCGGTTCAGGCCAGCACTTAGAGAAGCACGGCCGGGGGGGCTAAAATAAAGATGACCCTTGGGCTCCGAAACCCAAGGGAAAAGGGGTAGGTGAGGCAAATGGTAAAACCAATGTTGGGCCTTCTTTGGAGAGTCTTATTCAAAGCGAACTGTCAAGGGGTCCCATAAATCACCCGACCGCGTTAGGGACGCAAAATCCGGGAACATAATACCGATATGACGGAAACTAGGGCGGCAAGAGTGGAACAAAACACCAGGCATAAGGCCGAGCCTTCCACCCTTTACCAAGTATATAGATGCATTAATTAAATAAGATATATTGTGATATCCCAACAAGTAAACATGTTCCAACAAGGAACAACATCTCCATGTTCAACAAGGAACAAACTTCATCTTCACCGCAACTAACAACGCTATAAGAGGGGCTGAGCAAAGCGGTAACATAGCCAAACAACGGTTTGCTAGGAAGGGTGCAAAAGGTTAGAGGCTGACATGGCAATTTGGGATGGCTTGAGCAGCAAGTGATAGGTAGCGCAGCATAGCGATAGAACGAAGCAACTAGCATAGCAATGATAGTAGTGAGATCCAGGGTAGCGGTCATCTTGCCTGAAATCCCGCAAGGAAGAAGAACGAGTCCATGAAGAAGACGAACGGATGAAGCCGAACCAAGCGTAGACGAACGAATCCTCACGATCGAAACGAAACAGGAACTAACAAGAAGAAGCACACAACATAGTAAACACACCACACATGAACAAGACATGATGCACAACAAGCATGATGCATGACAAAGCTACATGAAGCTACTCATGGCAAGAGACGATGCAAACAAGAGCAACACATCAAAGCAAGTTTAAATGAGGCCGGGAACAACATATAACAATTCCGGTAAGTCCTCATATGCAAATTTCAAAATTGGTCCAGATCTGAATAAACCTTATGTTCAAGTTGTTAAACAGCAAGTTAAAATGCACCACGATGATCTACACGAAATTCTAGTCAAGTTACATATAAAGTTCATTAGATTCGGAGCTATGGCCTAGAAGATATGAGCAAAACAAGATAAACATGGCATTGATGCAAAATGCATACAAAGATCAAGCAAACACCTCAAAACAAGGATGCAACATGATAATATGAAGCTACATGCAAAATCAAGCAAGTTTCATATAGATCACACTCAAAACGGAGCAACGGATCAACACATACACCCTATACAAGTTATAGCAACAATCTGTCCAAAACAGCAACTAGGCATATTGCAAGCATCAAAACACTATGCTACAGCACCTCAACATAAAAACAAAAGGCATGGGCATGATTTACAGGTAAAGCATTACAAAACATGAGCACTGAGCTATCTCTAGAAATCACTAGAACATGCTCAAAAACACATGGCAAGATTGCAAATAATAACAGTTTCAGGCATTGGCAGAAATAACATCAGGTTGCAATGTTTAGAGCTATCAAACAACATGTTACAGGAACTTATCATGGCAAAAAAAGGCATGGCATGAATCTACTAAATACATAGAACAAAAGTCCTTTACTGACCATAAGCCAAAAAGGATCAGAAAATATGATGGCACCCATGTAAACATGGCAAGTTATATACAGATTCATACATGGCAGAAACAACAATAAGTAGGCATGTTGGTGAGCTTGAACCACTCACCACAGAGCAATACATGGCATGGCAAGGCAATCAACAGTAAGAAGACATGGCATAGAAGCTATACATGGCAAGAACAACATAATAGCATGCAAGGATCAACTACAACAACCTTGGCAAAATTGAATAACATGTAAACAACCTGCCAGGAAACATTTTATAGCAAAAGTAGAGCTCGATTGACTCAAGTTATGGCACTCCATAATTGCAAACAAGGGCATGGATGGATAGAGCAATACATGTAGAACAAAACATCCTTACTGAAGTATCTCAAAATAAGCATGGATCTCTCGGTAGCATCAAGTTAACATGGCATCAAAATATCAGCAAAACAGAGCTGAAAACAGCAACATCATGAAGCCTAGTTTGCATGCTTGTGCTAGTCACCACAGAGATCACAAAAATACATGGCATACACCCCTGGAAAGATGGCATGGCATATTACAAATCACATGTAGGACTCAAGTCTATAGGGTGCACACATCAATCATGGCAAAAATGACAAAGTGCATGTTACGATAAAATCAGAAACTAACATCACATAGCACTCTTCCAACAGCATTTCGGGCATCAAGATGAGCTCAAATGAAAATGATGCAATGAGATGAAATGATCTACTCTTGAGGCGAACAATTTGACATATTACACGCAAAAACGGACTACGGATGCAGAGTTATGATGAGATAAAATGCATGAAAATAATCACAAACTCAGGGACTTAGGGAATTTAGACCTCAGGAAAAAGTCAGCAGGCGAGGTGGCGGCGGATCTCGCCGGAAAACACGCCGGAGATGGCGGGGTCGCCGGAGACGGGCGGATCCGGGCCGGATCTCGCCGGATCCGGCCGGATCCCGGCGAGGGACGATCTTGGGCGCTGAGAGCTCCTCCGGCGAGCTCCATGGCCGAGACGGCAGGCGAGCGGCGCCACGCGCCGGCGCCCGTGGCGGCGGCTGCCGGCGAAGCGCTGGCGCGGCGAGGCGACATGAGGTGGGGGCGAGGCGGGCGCAGCCATGGCGACTCCGGCGCGGGCGCTCAGGCGGAGCGGGGTAAGCGGGCGGCGCGGCCTTGGCGGCGGCCGCGGCCGGCGCCGGCGAGGTCCGGCGACCGGAGAGCAATGGCGCTGGCGGCGGAGGACGCGAGGGGGCGGGCGGCGCCCGATGGGCTCAGCGGGCCCGCTCCGGGCCGAGCGGGCAGCGGTGCGGGACGGCGGGGGAGGCCACGTGGCGCACCGTGATTCGGCGGGGGCGGCGGCGCAGATGAATCCGGCCGGATCGGACATGTCCGGGCGCGGAGAGGGGAAAAACGCTAGGGTTAGGGGGGAAATGATCCGGAATTTGGACGAGGGACACATATTTATAGGTGGAGGGAGCTAGGAGAGGCCAAATGAGGTGCGGTTTTCGGCCACGCGATCGTGATCGAACGACCGAGAGCATGGAGGGGAGTTTGGTGGGTTTTGGGCCACTTTGAAAGGGGTGTTGGGCTGCACACAAAAGAGGCTTTTGCGGTTACCCGGTTAACCGTTGGAGTACCAAACGACCTCCAAATGATCCGAAACTTGACAGGCGGTCTACCGGTGCTATACCAAGGCCGCTTGACAAACCTCGGGGCATTCGAGACCGTTTAACACCCGCACACGAAAAGAGGTAAAAGGGGGCGCCGGGAGACATAGGAGTGCCGGATTGCAAAACGGACAACGGGGAAAATGCTCGGATGCATGAGACGAACACGTATGCAAAATGAAACGCACATGATGGCATGATATGAAATGCAGATGATGACATGGCAAAGTGCAACACACAAGCACATGACATGGCAATGACGGCGAATAACTGGCAGACACCTGGCGCATCGAATCCGGGGCGTTACAACACTCCTCCACTAACAAGAGATCTCGTCCCGAGATCTTAGGACCGAGACGGAATGGAAAAGGGATGAGGTGAAACAAGAACTCAAGAGAAGAAGCAAAGAATCGAGAGCACTCGAGAAGAAGAGAGGAACGACCAGAATGACAAGAATCAAAAGCTCACGGAATCAGATAGGCTATGAAACGACTCGTTCTAACCGGAGTGGTTAGAATGAGAAAAGAAACAAATAAGACTGAAAGGATTTAGGCAGCACTCCGGCTAAAACATGGAGGAATAGAACTGAGTTTGACAAAATGGAACAATAGTTGATGAGAGGAACAACACAATGCCTCCGGAAGAATTGAAAGAATCGAATGAAAAGAACTTAGAAGGAAGGATTGAACGGATTTGAATATCTGAGAAGAACAAAGAAATGCAAAACTCCAATTCTAAAGAATATGGAGAATTAATTACACTTCGAGACACGAGAAGACAGATACTTGAACTCCACCAACAAAATCTTGATGAACTCTTGAGGAAGAATTAAATCATGAAGAACCACCATGAAGAACTCCGGTAACGAAAGGGTGATGAGATAGAATGAAGGTTGAAAGAATAAGATGAGCCTTGCGCTGATTTAGATGGATGTTCCGAGGAAAAGGCCGAGGAAATTTGAACTCCGGACAAGAAAAGATGAAAAGACTTGGAACTAGAATTTATTCATCAAGAACAAACTCCGAAGAAAGGGATTACTCACTTGGATGAAATAAGAATAAGATTTATTGTATGCTTATCCTTCATCAAATAAAATTGATGACCAACAATGGATTTGCAAACTACTTATTCTCATTGAAAAAAAGGATTAAGGGGAAACATAGCACAAAACTTGAGAAAGTCTTCATGAACCACCGGTATGATTGGAAAGAATGGATTAAAATGATAATCAAGGAAAAAGAATCTGAACGAACCACCGTAAGAATTCGGAAATGACTGATGAAAAAGAAATAATCACCGGGAAGAATTAGAAGAACCAATAAGCTAGAGGGGATTTAGATGCAAAAGAACAAAGAGATCATAAGCTGATTAAAGAACACTTGAACGAAGCACCGGGATAAATAGAGAACGATAACTGGAATGATGGCCTCCGGTGAAAAGAAATGGAAAAACAACTCCTGACATACTCTGGATGGATGAAAAGAATTTCACAACTAGAAACAACTAGATAGGATAACATCGAGCTAGCACCATGAGCCTCCGGGAGAACGGACAAGATTTAGAGGAAAAACTCTTCTTCAATCTTCAAATATCGACGGGAAACACCACAAAAATTACTGGGATACTCCGGGAGAATGAAAAGCGAAGAGGTTGAGCCAATAATGAAAATGATTTGAAATCGATCTTGGAAAAGCATCTGACTGATGAAATTCATTCTTACGTCAAACTCCGAAAAGAATTTGAGAATAACTCCG
This sequence comes from Aegilops longissima, assembly GCA_021605205.1. Classification (NCBI taxonomy): domain Eukaryota; kingdom Viridiplantae; phylum Streptophyta; class Magnoliopsida; order Poales; family Poaceae; genus Aegilops; species Aegilops longissima. The sequence continues at coordinate 227,167,048 of CM038679.1, read as the reverse complement.
AACAAATTAGAAGAGTCAGGTAAGATCCTGGGAAAAGGCCTGTGGGTTAAGGCCCACTAAAGAGAAAACACCGTTGGAAAGGGATGTTGAACAGATAGATGATGCACCGGAATAATTAAATATTTGACTGAGGTGACAACCTCGAACTAATTCAAACACCGACAAATCTCCTGAGATATCTTGAACACTCCAAAAGGATAACTGGCGAGAGGCGAACGAGCAAAGGGAAATATTTGAGCTGAGGTAAAGAATATGATCGACAACGAAAAACTAGAATTGAATCCACCGGAGAAGAAAGGGATGAAGAATGACGAACGAGACAAGAATTCACCGGTTGAAATAATTGATGGAAGACTGAAGAGGTTCCGCACGAATGAAATAGATGGTCGGAAGAAACTCGAACTCCGGGAATAATAGGGTGGGAGGGCGGGAAAACACAGGCAACTTGGAGGGGGAAACCCGATGAATAACTTGACGAAAAAAACACCGGTTGAAATCATTGATGAAAGAAAGCAAAGACTTCACACGAGTAGGATGGATACTCGATTACGGCCTCCGGTTCTGACAAGAAAAAGGGTGGGTGGGTGGGAAAAGAAAACAACTGAGGATTGAACTTGCAAAACAAAGAGGGTCGAATCACCATGACGAGAAATGCACCGGATGAAAAGAGCTGAGGAACAGCTACCGGAAAACCAACTGCGTGAACCTAAAGAAAAATTTGAAGGGGAAGAGGAGTAGTTCAAAACACCTACGTCAAGATTCCTTACCAGAGCGACGAAGGGGCTGAGGAGTAAAAAGAATTCCTACTCTCTGATATAACTAAACTCCGAAAACAGTTTTATTCTAGACTCAACTGCGGCCAAACTACACGATCAATCAAGGGGGCTCCTAAGGTCGGTCGAGGCTCTGATACCAACTTCTCACGCCCAATATGCGACCCTATCCAAAAGGAACTCGAAGGTCCCACCAAGGATAGACCCGCATATTGAAACCCTTTTGCAAGGTGGATATCATTACATCAACATTACATAATAGATGGGGATACATACATAAGGCACACATACCACAAGAATACATCAACATCATATACAAGATCAACATCCGACTACGGATGAAACATAAACAGAAACTCAAGCGACATCCACCCTGCTAGCCCAGGCTGCCGACACGAACCTATCCCCGATCGAAGAAGAAGCGGAAGAAGAACTCCAACACAAGCAAACATCGCTCTCACGTCATGATCATCGCATAACCTGTACACAACTGGTGGTGTAGAAATCAGAGCCACGAGGACTCAGCAATCCCATTACCATGGGTATCAAGACTAGCAAAGCTTAATGGGAAAGGAAGGGGTAAAGTGGTGAGGTTGCAGCAGCGACTAAGCATATATGGTGGCTAACATACGCAAATGAGGCGAGAAGAGAAACAAAGGAACGGTCGTCAACTAGTAATGATCAAGAAGTGATCCTGAACTCCTACTTACGTCAAACATAACCCGAAACCGTGTTCTCCTCTCGATCAACCCGAAAAGAGACACTCACGATTACGCACACGGTTGGTGTATTTTAATTAAGATCAACTTCGGTTTTCTACAACCGGACATTAACAAATTCCCATCTGCCACATAACCGCGGGCACGGCTTTGAAAGTTTATACCTGCGGGGTGTCCCAACAGCCCATGATAAGCTCTCGCGATCAACGAAGGATATTCCTTCTCCCGGAAGACCCGATCAGTCTCGGAATCCGGCTACAAGACATTTCGATAGCAATAAAACAAGACCAGCAAAGCCGCCGGATGTGCCGACAAATCCTGATAGGAGTCGCACGTACCTCGGTCTCGAGGCACACCGGATGAGACATCCTACGAGTAAAACCAAACCTCGAGTTGCCACGAGGGGCCCCGCATCTACTCGGTTCAGGCCAGCACTTAGAGAAGCACGGCCCGGGGCTAAAATAAAGATGACCCTTGGGCTCCGAAACCCAAGGGAAAAAGGGTAGGTGAGGCAAATGGTAAAACCAATGTTGGGCCTTCTTGGAGGAGTCTTATTCAAAGCGAACTGTCAAGGGGTCCCATAAATCACCCGACCGCGTTAGGGACGCAAAATCCGGGAACATAATACCGATATGGCGGAAACTAGGGCGGCAAGAGTGGAACAAAACACCAGGAATAAGGCCGAGCCTTCCACCCTTTACCAAGTATATAGATGCATTAATTAAATAAGATATATTGTGATATCCCAACAAGTAAACATGTTCCAACAAGGAACAACATCTCCATGTTCAACAAGGAACAAACTTCATCTTCACCTGCAACTAACAACGCTATAAGAGGGCTGAGCAAAGCGGTAACATAGCCAAACAACGGTTTGCTAGGAAGGGTGCAAAAGGTTAGAGGCTGACATGGCAATTTGGGATGGCTTGAGCAGAAGTGATAGGTAGCGCAGCATAGCGATAGAACGAAGCAACTAGCATAGCAATGATAGTAGTGAGATCCAGGTAGCGGTCATCTTGCCTGAAATCCCGCAAGGAAGAAGAACGAGTCCATGAAGAAGACGAGCGGATGAAGCCGAACCAAGCGTGAGCGAGCGAATCCTCACGATCGCATAGCGAAGCAGAACTAACAAGAAGAAGCACACAACATAGTAAACACACCACACATGAACAAGACATGATGCACAACAAGCATGATGCATGACAAAGCTACATGAAGCTACTCATGGCAAGAGATGATGCAAACAAGAGCAACACATCAAAGCAAGTTTAAATGAGGCCGGAACAACATATAACAATTCGGTAAGTCCTCATATGCAAATTTCGAAATTGGTCCAGATCTGAATAAACCTTATGTTCAAGTTGTTAAACAGCAAGTTAACATGCACCAAGATGATCTACACGAAATTCTAGTCAAGTTACATATAAAGTTCATTAGATTCGGAGCTACGGCCTAAAAGATATGAGGAAAACAAGATAAACATGGCATTGATGCAAAATGCATACAAACATCAAGCAAACACCTCAAAACAAGGATGCAACATGATAATATGAAGCTACATGCAAAATCAAGCAAGTTTCATATAGAGCACACTCAAAACGGAGCAACGGATCAACACATACACCCTATACAAGTTATAGCAACAATCTGTCCAAAACAGCAACTAGGCATATTGCAAGCATCAAAACACTATGCTACAGCACCTCAACATAAAAACAAAAGGCATGGGCATGATGTACAGGTAAAGCATTACAAAACATGAGCACTGAGCTATCTCCAGAAATCACTAGAACATGCTCAAAAACACATGGCAAGATTGCAAATAATAACAGTTTCAGGCATTGGCAGAAATAACATCAGGTTGCAATGTTTAGAGCTATCAAACAACATGTTACAGGAACTTATCATGGCAAACAAAGGCATGGCATGAATCTACTAAATACATAGAACAAAATTCCTTTACTGACCATAAGCCAAAAAGGATCAGAAAATATGATGGCACCCATGTAAACATGGCAAGTTATATACAGATTCATACATGGCAGAAACAACAATAAGTAGGCATGTTGGTGAGCTTGAACCACTCACCACAGAGCAATACATGGCATGGCAAGGAAATCAACAGTAAGAATACATGGCATAGAAGCTATACATGGCAAGAAAAACATCATAGCATGCAAGGATCAACTACAACAACCTTGGCAAAATTGAATAACATGTAAACAACCTGCCAGGAAACATTTTATAGCAAAAGTAGAGCTCGATTGACTCAAGCTATGGCACTCCATAATTGCAAACAAGGGCATGGATGGATAGAGCAATACATGTATAACAAAACATCCTTACTTAAGTATCTCAAAATAAGCATGGATCTCTCGGTAGCATCAAGTTAACATGGCATCAAAATATCAGCAAAACAGAGCTGAAAACAGCAACATCATGAAGCCTAGTTTGCATGCTTGTGCTAGTCACCACAGAGATCACAAAAATACATGGCATACACCTCTGGAAAGATGGCATGGCATATTGCATATCACATGTAGGACTCAAGTCCATAGGGTGCACACATCAATCATGGCAAAAATGACAAAAGTGCATGTTCTGATAAAAATCAGAAACTAACATCACATAGCACTCTTCCAACAGCATTTTGGGCATCAAGATGAGCTCAAATGAAAATGATGCAATGAGATGAAATGATCTACTCTTCGAGACGAACAATTTGACATATTACACGCGCAAAACGGAGCTACGGATGCAGAGTTATGATGAGATGAAAATGCATGAAAATAATCACAAACTCGGGGACTTGGGGGAATTTAGAACTCGGGAAAAAGTCAACGGGCGAGGTGGCGGCGGATCTCGCCGGAAAACACGCCGGAGATGGCGGGGTCGCCGGAGACGGGCGGATCCGGGCCGGATCTCGCCGGATCCGGGCCGGATCTCGCCGGATCCGGGCGGATCCCGGCGAGGGACGATCTTGAGGCGCAGACGGAGCTCCTCCGGCGAGCTCCAGCGGCGAGACGCAGGCGAGGCGGGCCTGGCGGGCGGGTGGCGGCGCCGCGTGGCGGCTGCCGGCGGAAGCGCCCGCGCGAGGCGGCGACATGAGGAGTGGGGGCGCGCGGCGAGGCGCGCTATGGCGACTCCGTCGCCGGGCGCCAGCGGAGCGGGTAAGCGTGGCGGCGCGGGGGCGCGGCGGCTGCCGGGCGGCGCGCCGGCGAGGTCCGGCGACCGGAGACGGCGCGGCGGGCGGCGGAGGACGCGGGGACGGGCGGCGCCCGATGGGCTCAGCGAGCCCGCTCCCGAAGCGGCAGCGGTGCGGGACGGCGGCGGGAGGCCACGTGGCGCACCGTGATTCGGCGGCGGCGGCAGCAGATGAGTCCGGCGGATCGGACATGTCCGGCGCGGAGAGAAAACGCTAGGGTTAGGGGGAAATGATCCGAATTTGGACGAGGAACACATATTTATAGGTAGAGGGAGCTAGGAGAGTCCAAATGAGGTGCGGTTTTGCCCCGCGATCGTGATCGAACGACCGAGAGCATGGAGGGAGTTTGGTGGGTTTTGGGGCACTTTGAAAGGGGTGTTGGGCTGCACACAAAGAGGCTTTTGCGGTTACCGGTTAACTGTTGGAGTACCAAACGACCTCAAATGATCCGAAACTTGACAGCGGTCTACGGTGCTATACCAAGGCCGCTTGACAAACCTCGGGCATTCAAGACCGTTTAACACCCGCACACGAAAAAGAGGTAAAAGGGGCGCCGGAGACATAGGAGTGCGGATTGCAAAAGCGGACAACGGGAAAATGCTCGGATGCATGAGGCGAACACGTATGCAAAATGAAACGCACATGATGGCATGATATGAAATGCAGATGATGACATGGCAAAGTGCAACACGCAAGCACATGACATGGCAACGACGGCGAATAATGCGGACACACAGGCGCGATCGAATCCGGGGCATTACACTATCCCCCTAGGAGAATGCGCGTAGTACTTGATTTTTGATGACTTCTAAATTTTTTCAATAAGTATATGAGTTATTTTGACTAATGTTGAGTACATGGATTATACGCACTTTTACCTTTCCGCCCTTGCTAGCCTCTTCGGAGCCGTGCATTGCCCTTTCTCACCTTGAGAGTTGGTGCAAACTTCGCCGGTGCATCCAAACTCCGTGATATGATACGCTCTATCACACATAAACCTCCTTATATCTTCCTCAAAACAGCCACCATACCTACCTATTATGGCATTTCCATAGCCATTCCGAGATATATTGCCACACAACTTTCCACCGTTCCGTTCATCATCATCATGACATACTTTACTTTTGTCATATTGCCATTGCATGATCATGTAGTTGACATCGTATTTGTGGCAAAGCCACCATGCATTATTTTTCATACATGTCACTCTTGATTCATTGCACCATCCCGATACATCACGGAGGCATTCATATAGAGTCATATCTTGTTCTAGTTTGAGTTGTAATCCTTATGTTGTAATCAATAGAAGTGTGATGATCATCATTATTAGAGCATTGCCAAAAAAAAGAAAAAACAAGAGAAAGGCCAAAAAAAAGAAAGGCCAAAAAAAGAAATAAATAAAAAGGGCAATGTTACTATCTCTTTTTCCACACTTGTGCTTCAAAGTAGCACCTTGTTCTTCATGTAGTGAGTCTCATATTTTGTGCTTCAAAGTAGCACCATGTTTTTCATATAGTGAGTCTCATAAGTTGTCTTTTTCATACTAGTGGGAATTTTTCATTATAGAACTTGGCTTGTATATTCCTACGATGGGCTTCCTCAAACGCCCTAAGTCTTCGTGAGCAAGCAAGTTGGATGCACACCCACTAGTTTTCTTTTGTTGAGCATTCATAGCTCTAGTGCATCCGTTGCATGGAAATCCCTACTCCTCATGTTGACATCAATTGATGGGCATCTCCATAGCCCGTTGATTATCCTCGTCAATGTGAGACTTTCTCCTTTTTTGTCTTCTCCACACAATCCCCATCATCATATTCTATTCCACCCATAGTGCTATATCCATGGCTCACACTCATGTATTGCGTGAAGGTTGAAAAAGTTTGAGATTATTTAAGTATGAAACAATTGCTTGGCTTGTCATCGGGGGTATAGAAGTTGGGAACATCTTTGTGTGACGAAAATGAAGCATAGCCTAACTATATGATTTTGTAGGGATGAACTTTATTTTGCCATGCTATTTTGAGAAGACATGATTACTTTGATTAGTATGCTTGAAGTATTATTATTTCTATGTCAATATGAACTTTTGTCTTGAATCTTTCGGATATGAATATTCATGCCACAATTAAGAAGATTTACATTGAAATTATGCCAAAGTATCACTCCGCATCAAAAATTCTCTTTTATCATTTACCTACTCGAGGACGAGCAGGAATTAAGCTTGGGATGCGATCGTCTCCAACGTATCTAAATTTTTGATTGCTCCATGCTACTTTATCTACTGTTTTGGACTATATTGGGCTTTATTTTCCACTGTTATATTATTTTTGGGACTAACCTATTAACCGGAGGCCCAGCCCGAATTGCTGTTTTTTTGCCTATTTCAGTGTTTGAAGAAACGGAATATCAAGCGGAGTCCAAGCGGAATGAAACCTTCGAACGTGATTTTCTCACCGAAGCGTGATCCGAGGGACTTGGACCCTACTCCAAGGAACGAAGAGGCGGTCACGAGGTGTGGGCGCCCCTCAGGGCGCCCCTGCCTCGTGGGCCCCTGTGCTCCACCGACGTACTCCTTCCTCCTATATATACCTATGTACCCCAAGCGATCGAACAGGGCCAAAACCTAATTCCACCGCCGCAACTTCCTGTATCCACGAGATCCCATCTTGGGGCCTGTTAGGAGCTCACGGGAGGGCATCCACCACGGAGGTCTTCTACATCATCACCATAGCCCCTCCGATGAAGTGTGAGTAGTTTACTTGAGACCTTGGGTCCATAGCTAGTAGCTAGATGGCTTCTTCTCTCTTTTGGATCTTAATACAATGTTCTCCCCCTCTCTCGTGGAGATCTATTCGATGTAATCTTCTTTTTGCGGTGTGTTTGTTGAGATCGATGAATTGTGGGTTTATGATCCAGATTATCTATGAATAATATTTGATTCTTCTCTGAATTCTTTTATGTATGATTGGTTATCTTTGCAACTCTCTTCAAATTATCCGTTTGGTTTGGCCAACTAGATTGGTAGTTCTTGCAATGGGAGAAGTGCTTGGCTTTGGGTTCGATCTTGCGGTGTCCTTACCCAGTGACAGAAAGGGTTGCAAGGCACGTATTGTATTGTTGCCATTGAGGATAACAAGATGGGGTATTTATCATATTGCATGAATTTATTCCTCTACATGTCATCTTGCTTAAGGCGTTACTCTGTTTTTAACTTAATACTCTAGATGCATGCTGGATAGCGGTCGATAAGTGGAGTAATAGTAGTAGATGCAGAATCGTTTCAGTCTACTTGTCTCATACGTGATGCTTATATACATGATCATACCTAGATATACTCATAACTATGCTCAATTCTGTCAATTGCTCAATAGTAATTTGTTCACCCACCGTAGAATACTTATGCTCTTGAGAGAAGCCACTAGTGAAACCTATGGCCCCCGGGTCTATTCTCATCATATCAATCTCCATCACTTTAATATTTGCTTTGTTTTTTTACTTTGCCTTTTACTTTTCACTTTGCATCTCTGTACCAAAAATACCAAAAAATATTATTTATCATCTCTATCAGATCTCACTCTAAAAGTGACCGTGAAGGATTGACAACCCCTAATTGCGTTGGTTGCGAGGAGCTATCATTTTGTGCAGGTACGAGGGACTTGTGCGTGGCCTCCTACTGGATTGATACCTTGGTTCTCAAAAACTGAGGGAAATACTTATGCTACTTTGCTGCATCATCCTCTCCTCTTCTGGGAAATCCAACGTGGTGCTCAAGAGGTAGCAGTTCGCTAATCATTCATGGTCACCTTGCGCAATCGGACTATATGTTTGAATGGAGCTACCAGCATCGGCCATTAAGAAGGGTAAGAAGAAAGTCTAAAAGAGAGATGGCTGCTTTACTTGTGGTTCAGAGGAACACTGGGCAAACAAGTGCCCAAACAAGTACCAAGAAGCCAGGACAGGACTCCAAGTCTGTCAATGTAAATCTAAGCAACAATGATGGGGCATCTGGGTATGCTAATCTGTTTACCGTACTTTCAGTTTGTTAATCCACCGATTGGTGGGTTGACACTGGGGTCAATATTCATGTGTGTGCTGATGTGTCTTTGTTTTCTGGCAGCATATAAATACGAAATCCACAGGGATGCTCAGCTTGATTTTAGTGGAACTTCACAGAATGTTCAGATGGTTCGTGTCATCCATAATACTTCATCATGCACAATACATCGAATGGTTCTCTAATCATTCATCGTCACCTTGAGCCACCGGACTATTAGATGACAAACTGATGACAAACCCTGCCTATTCCACAATCATAGGCATTACATATTTTGAATGGGAAAAGCTTGTCAAAGTTTAATCATTGATGTTAGCAAGAAGACATTACTTTAATATATTGGAATTGGAAAACCTTGTCAATTTTTGATCATTGATGTTAGCCAGAAGACATGCATTTAATATTTTTGAGTGGGACGCCCTTTTGTTGTGTGCAACGTCGATCGTTTTTCCTATTCCTGTCTTCAATCCAGAAGTAAATATTTACTCTGCTGAGATGCATAGTCACATGAATGTTGACTTATGTAAGGTATTTTAAGAGTTTGTTCTAAATGTTTTCTATGTAATGCCAGGCCTTGTGAGTTTGATTACAAAGTTGAGCTTGGAATGTTGTGGCATGCGGCATCACGAGCTGTTCACCGTGCCTCCTGAGAATAATTCTTCATATTGTTTTGCATTTTGATCTAATGCATGTGATTTGCGTGTTAAGAAGATCATCCTCTTCTGTTGTTTATGTGATTAAGAAGTTCATTGTCTTATGTTTCATTCATAGCTTATACGACAACTCGGGTAGGTTAGAGGTGAAACCATATGATCTTCCGACCAACTCATCATCTTAAGCCATGATTGGATCGTCGTTTTCCAACCAAAACCACTTGTAAAACTGACGCTTGTAAATAAAAGCAGATGGTCTCGGGCGAAGCGCTTGGTTGGTTGATTTCGACTAGTAAAATATACTCTGGTTTCTCAAATTACACGCGTAACCCACCGGTTTTACTTACAGACCTCGGGCCCTCGGTTTCATTACGCCTGTATTTTACGTGTTGTTTCTGATGACGAGTAAATTACACCTGTATCTTAATACATGTGTGAAATAAACCAGAGCTCCCAAGTGTGGCCTTATCGTTTCATGCCGTCTCGCCTCGAAGGTGCTCATAGGTGTCCGATGATCCTGGCTTCTGAATGAGCAGCGGTATATATCGAGACCATCCGATGGGCCCGAGGCCCTCTCGTAAATCCTTGAGTTGTTCTTTGTAGCCGTGGCGCCGAGCATTGTCAACATGGTCAACGAACATGAGGATTCAGGAGATGACTTTATTTTGACTGAATGACAGTAGGGACCCACTAGGGCCATAGCCTTATGTACGCAAGTGCCTCCTTATTATGTACAACTATGTTTTTTTTGCTTCCTCCTGGTTTCCTAACATCACGGTCCCACACCATTGTCAACATATGTACTCAATAAACGAGAGAATTGCACAAGGAGCGGCCGACAGCTGGGACCAAGTAGCACGAGCAGTATTTGTTTTTTTGAGGTGTGAGCACTGCAGAGTTTTTCTTGAGCGATGTTTTCGTTGTTGTTCAGAGGAGAGCAGGGTATTAATTGGGTTGCCCAGGCCAGATATCCAGCCCAGATATAATTATTTTTCAAGATGAAAATGGCTAGCCCAGCTATACTTATTTTTTGAGGAATACCTAGGCAAGGTCAACTTGTTATTCTCCGCCCCGCTGGGCTGCAAATCTTTCCTAGGAGGGATGCATTAGGCTTAATAGGAAAATGGGCTTTAATAAATATTAAATGGGATGTAATTATAAAAACTGGGCAGTAACTATAAAAAATGCACCAAACACGTAATTAGTATATAAAATATTATTTTTGGTTTTTGAAAATTTTAATTTCATTAATTGTTGTGCGCGCAATGTTTCGTTGGATTTTTACATAATACAAATTTATATTGAAATTGTATTTAATGTGACTAGAAATTTCGGGATAAAAATATTTCGGATCCCATCAAAATGTGGAAAAGTTTATTGAATTCTGTTTTGAACGGTTGGTGAAATTATTAATCGTCATCCTAGCTAGAAAGTGGGCTATACTTTTAACAAACTGTAAATGGGATGTAGTAAATTCCATTAGAATTCAAAAATGGGTTGTACATCCTTAAAAATTGCAAATGGGCTATAAGTTCTCAGCCACACACTTGTGGGCCTACTAAGTTGACGCGTCCCCTAAAAAAATTAGGTTGACGCGTATGAAAGGTATTGTCAACTTATAGTCAACACACGGTTCTAGCAGCAATGGCCGTTGGATGTCCATCCAATGGATGTCGCGCTTCTTCTCCAATCTCGGATATTCTAGCTTCAGCGGGCCCAAAAAATGATTCCTCCCCCTGACATCTGGGGCGCACCGTTTTAGGGGCAGACCTGTGGGCCTACTAAGTTGACGCATACCAAGGGCTTTGTCAACTTAGTCATTATAAACAATTCTAGCTGCAGTGATCGTACGATGTCCATCCAACGACCGTCGTGCTTCTTCAACCTCTGGTCTTCTTGCTCCAGCCGCCCAAAGCAGCACCGGTCGTGTCGCCTGCTCCTGCCTCCCAGGGCCGGCTGCGCTACCGCAGAGGCCTCACCGCCCCCTACTACTCCCACCGCTAGCCAGGCCATCCCTCTACTCACCCACACCCCCTGTTATTCTGCGGCGACGGCAGCCTCACACCGCAGCCGAACTAGTGAACCCTCGTACTCCTCTCCGCGTGGGAATCCACTGCCGCGTCTTCCCCGTCTCCGCGTCATCCCCTTCCTAGGCCTCGCCGTCGTCCACCGCCCTAGTGCTGTCGGCGCGGCATGGTCAACATGGTCAACGAACGACATCCAACGGACGTGGACTGTACGTGGAGACTCTGACAGCTGGGTCCACGGCCGCACACAAGGAAATGCCTCCTTATTACGCGCAAAATAAAGATTCCTCCACCTGACTTTTGGGACCCACTGGAAGGGCCTCAATATTTCGGGAAAAAAACGTTCCCCCCGCTGATAGGTCGGAACCACCAGATATATCTTCGCACGCAAGGAAGTGCCTCCTTATTACGCACAAAAAAATGGATACTCCCCCCTGCTAGCTGGGACCCAACATAGTGGGAGGCTGACTTGTGGGCCTACTAAGTTGACGGGGATGGAGGGCTTTGTCAACTTAGTCAATATGAACGATTTTAGATCCAGTGACCGTACGATGTCCATCCAACGGCCGTAGTGTTCCTTCAACCTCTGGTCTTCTTGCTCCGGCCGCCCAAAGCAGCGCCGATCATGCCGCCTAATTCTGCCTCCCGTGGCCAGCTGTGCTGCCGCGGAGGCCTCACCGCCCCCTATTACTCCCACCGCTGGCTAGGCCATCCCTCCACTCACCCACACCCCCTGTTATTCTGCGGCGACAGCAGCCTCACACCGAAGCCGAACCAGTGAACCCTCGTACTCCTCTCCGCGCGGGCATCCACTGTCGCGTCTTCCCTGGCTCCGCGTCGTCCTCTTCCTAGGCGTCGCCGTCATCCACCGCCCTGGTGCTCTCGGCGCGGCGTGGCCAACGTGGTCAAGGAACGACTTCCATCGGAAGAGTACTGTACATGGAGAGGCTGACAGCTGGGTCCACGGCCGCAACAAGGAAATGCCTCCTTATTACTTGGAAAATTATGATTCCTCCACCTGACAGCAGGGACCCATCAGACGGGCCACCGTATTTCACAAAAAAATGTTTCCCCCTGACTGCTAGGACCCACCAGCTACATCTTCGCACACAAGGAAGTGCCTGACAGTCGGGACCCACCTGGTCGAAGCGTACGTAGCGTTGTCATTCTGGTCGCAAACATGTACGTACATACGATCGGTATGTCTGCAGGCTGCAGCAATGAACCCTGGTCGTGTAAGGAAGGGCACGTGTCATAGTAGAGGCGCGCACGTGTCATAGTAGAGGCGCGCACGTAGCATGTACACGTACGTACAGCGGCCAAGGTGCAAGAAAGTAAATACAGCAACGTACGTACATATAGGCGGGGTCTCGAACGCCTACTCGCGCATATGTACGACCAGGGCTCATGTACATGGTTGGGTCAGAACGGAGAAACTGCGTCGTCGTCGTGTTCATGGGGAGGCAACGGAATCGTCATGTTCATCAGGAGGCAACGGAACATGAGCTGTTCATCGGGATCCAACCGGCTTGGACGGAACAGCCGATGGAAACGAGGCCTGGCGTACCGCAGAATGGAGGAAACGGCCTTGTGTTCAACGGACCACGGTTGAAACGGGATCCTGTTCGCCGGGAGGGGCGGCATACCGCAAAAGCGGAGAAGCGGACCTCCTACGGTCGAAGCGAGGTCCTGTTGATCAGGAGGGGTGTGGCATACCGCAAAACGGAGGAAACGGACTTGTGTTGGAGCGCTACGGTCGAAATGGGGGTCTTGTTCATTGGGAGGGGTGTGGCATACCGCAAAACTGGACTCCACGGGATACTGTTCATCTCCACCATTGACTGCCTCCATGGGCTACTATTCATCCACCGTCGACTGCCTCCAGGGGCTCCTGTTCATCCACCGTCGACCTCCTCTAGGCTCCACCTGTGGCTGTTCATCCATGGGCTCCTGTTTATCCAGCCTCCACGGCGCGGTCCTCCACCGGCTACTGTTCAACCAGCCCTCTCCACGGGGTCCTGTTCAACCACCCCTCCACGGGCTACTGTTCATCCAACCCTCCACCGCCTACTGTTCAACCAGCCCTCCACGGGGTCCTGTTCATCCAGCCCTCCACGTGGTCCTGTTCATCCAGCCCTCCACCGTCTCGATCGATCGGGGTACTGTTCGTCCAGCGGCAACGGCCTCTACTACCACGGGGTCCTGTTCATCCAACCCCCCCCACCGAGAATTGTTCATCCAACCCCCCCCCCCCCAACAACGCTCATTGTTCATCAAGGGAAGGAGGCGGCAGTGTTCGATCAGCTTCAGTTAGCGGCAGTAGCGATGGAATCGCTCGATCGGGTTCAGTTAACTGCAATCAATCGATAGCTCGGGTTCAGTAACGCGTAGCCTGTAGTGCAATCGCTCGGGTTCAGTTAGAGCCCAACGCCTCGCACCCACGCGCTTACGTGTATGAGAGAAACGCGCATCGCTCGGCCCCCGACCACCCACCGTAACCGGGAACTCCCTGATTTTTCCTTGCCCTCGTTTCTACCACGGTTTTCTCCGTCATGAATGGCCCAAAGAAGGTCATGCAGCTGCGTCTCTTGCCCGCCCAGGACAAAACATTTTCTTTCATGATTTTTGTCATAGAAGTACGAGCCCACCACATTTATGATGATACCAGTTTTTCTCACAATTATCGCCATAGAAGTGTCAGAAGCATGACATAAAAAAATTTCGTTTGGCCCAAAATGTAACTGATGTGTCTTTTTTTGTAGTGTGTGTAATGGCGTAACTGAGTGCCGAAGCTATCTGATGTAATTTGATTATGAAATCATGGTTGCTATTATATGGATATGAAATATATGGTGTTTTATAAGAAATATCAATTTGATTCGTACATGGATTATCAATAATAGGTTAATTACCCTGCTTATTAGGGTTTTCTATTGCAGACGGTTACTCAGATAGCACCATGGGTGATGAACTCAAACAACCCGCACGGTTTCTATAAAGTAGGTGTGTTCGATCAACTAACAATCACACACGGCTTTCGGTAGCGAACTATTTGCGTTAGGCCAACTTGCACAAACGTTTCCACACAAAGAACTGTGTGTGATATACATACGAACGGAAATGATTTCCTGGGATTCACTGTTTGGGATGTACATACGAATGGAAACAATTGGGTTTCGATGCCCCGCCAGACGCACACGAGCTCATTTTGCCCCAACCAGTGAGCCAGGAGGGCCTATCCCCGACGGTTTCTGGGTCGTGTGGGAAGGACCCCCCTATCGCCCACACTCACTTGGCGACGTTTCCAAACCCGTCGTGAAAAGGGGTTCAAAACCATTTGTATACCACGTCGCTGTACTAGTGATAACAGTAGCATAATTGTGTACACAATAAACATAAAAATAAACAAGAAAAAAAAGATAACTATTGGGTTGCCTCCCAACTAGCACTAATGTTTTACCACCCTAGCTAGGCATAGTGCATAGTTTCAAGTGTTGTCATCTTTCAAATTAATTCCATAGGTGGCCCTCATAATAGATTCATATGGTGGGTTGATTCTCCTTCTTGGGAATTGTTCCATACCCTTATTTAACAAAAATTGAAATTTTATATTCCCTTCTTTCATATCAATAATAGCACCTATGGTTCGTAGAAAAGGCGTAACAAGCATTATGGGACAAGACGGATTACAATCAACATTAAGCACAATGAAATCAATAGGCACATAATTCCTATTTGCAAGAACAAGAACATCAATTATTGCACCCAAAGGTTTCTTAATAGTGGAATCCGCTAAGTGCAAATTAAGAGAACATTCATCCAAATTGGTAAAACCTAGCACATCACATAGAGACTTTGGTATCATGGAAACGGTCGCACCCTAATCACATAAAGCATTGCACTCATAATTTTTAGTTCTAACTTGAATGCTAGGTTCCCACTCATCATATAATTTCCTAGGTATTGAATCCTCCAATTTAGTTTTTCTTCTAAAGCTTTCATCATCACTTTTACAATACTTTTAGTAAAAGCCTAATTTTGTTAATAAGCTGTGGGGACCCCGACTCGTAAGTCGTGATCACCGAATGCACGTGTACAGTGATCCCAGAGATCAATGCTCACTGAACACACTGAAGCTGTATAACAAGATTCTTACATCCATACATACCGTCTTACATAAATTATGACCATTATGGTCAATTACGAGTATAACCCATGGCGAAAATCTTAAATCGATAACTTGGACCCATGCCATCTGCCTTAACCCTACGGGCATTACATTAGGAAGCGTCCTAGCTTCGCATGTTAAATCATCAAGTATTCTTCATCATATCCTGTTCTTTCATGCCTGGCCAATAAAATAACCAGTGGCAAGCCAATGAGTACTTTGAATGTACTCGCAAGCAACCCAAGGGTGATAACATAATAATTATGCAAGGCACTATTGCTAATTTGGCATTTTTGTAGAAATCTAGTTTTTCTCATGCAAGTATGATCAACATTTATCAAGGACATGAATGCGTCTGCAACAAGTATCAGGAGGTTATAGACATTAACATTGAAAAGGAGTTGTGAACAACTCGTGCTCAAGCTCATCGTGTCTTCCTCAGGAGTCACATGAACATATTTACCAAACCGTGTTGTTGTCAGAAACATATGGACGTAGCCCAAGAGCGGTTACCCAACTGTCCTTGACCGTGGACACGGCTATTCAAATAGTTTTACACTTTGCAGAGGTTGCACACTTTACCCACAAGATCCGGGGAACTTCCGTGTCATCCATGACCCGCGGTACCTCAAGTACCCGGGGTAAGCACCCGATCACTATCTTTCCCTAGACGACACTAACATAGAGTCCACTCGATTGGTAGTAACCCCCGTGCCCAACATTTCACATCTTTAAAATTGTGGAGCCTCGCTCCCATATTCATCACATACCACAAGCACGACGTACCAACGGTGTGTCCGGTGCCCTGTGAAAATAGTCATGGCCGCCCTACCTGGCACGACCCCATCCCGAGAGAGCGCAACAACGACTCTCCCGTCACTAGTAATACGGGCTCCAAGCTAGTATCGGCCTAGGTAATCAATAATGCCCTTTCCCATATAAGGGTAGACTGGTTGCGCATGTAAGGTTGGAATAACGGTCGCAACTTAAACCAATCCGTTTTGAAAACAACACACACACTTGCCTCGGTACACCACTTCGTCATCAAGTGGTTACCCAACTCGTTATCTCCCTCGGGCATAAGTGGCACCTGACAGGGATTTCGAAAAGTCTTTTGAAATTACTTTGTCTCCATCACCATGCATATTCCCATCCCTTTTGGCATAGCAAATACTTTAGCATCCTATCTACTCCCACCGGCATAAACCTCATAAGGAAGTAGGGTCATGCAACATGCAAGTATCAACGAGGAAGTAACGGTGTCAAACCACCTCAAGTGGTCACCACATTATCATGACTTCGATGCAAGCAATAAAAGTGCCATATGACATGCACAAAAAGGGTTTCTTAGACATGGTCAAAGGGCTGCTTCCTGGCTCAGGAAAGTCCTCTGGGTCTTCAAAGTCTTCTGGTCCAACTCCTTCATCAGCAACGCAATCTAACGCCGCAAAATAATAACGAGAAAAATAAGGCAATAATAAAATAGAAAAACCAAAGTGCTCAGAGAAATGTCAACTCATTTTTGTTAAATGCTAGGGTGAATAAGAAGGGGAAAATTCCTAGTTTTGGATTTGGAGTGGCAGAATAGGAGAAATGGATTTTCAGAGTTGTTTAAATATATTCAAATTTTAATTTGAATATGAACAATACATAAAAGTTGTTCGGACATGAGTGAAAGTTATGTCATTAAATAGGTGGGATTTTTAGAAAAATATGGGCGTTGGAATTATTGCATTTGGATGAATATTAATCCTGTGGAACTTTTTCAAGTTTAACAGAAAAGAAAAAGGAAAAGGAGCACTGTGCAACTGGGCTGGAACAGCCTCAACGCAGCAGGCCTAGTCAGAGAGGCGGCCCAACATCTTTGGTGCACGCCTTGAGTTTAAACCTCGACGGTGGGGCCCAGCGTCGGCGGAGAGAGGGACGACGGAGGGGAGAGGCTGACAGGCGGGGCCCGCCTGCCATCCCTAACCCTATGAGAGAGGGCCGGCTACGTTTTCGGGCACAGCTGGTGAGCTGATGGCACCGTTGGACTCCTCGTCGTGTCGCCGTTCGGGTGGTGCCTAAGTTGGCCGGAGGGGAGCAGCGGTTCGCCGGCGATGTGGTTCGCGGCGGAGGAGCGTCGGACGTCGATGGCTCCAGTCGTTTCTGACTGCAAAATGAGCAGGGAAGAGGGGGGAATCGAACAGTGGGCTATGGGCGTTCCAGAGAAGCTATAAAGAGGGCCGGGGGTGGCCTGTACCGTAGGATTGACGGCGACCCGAGGCTCCGGAGCTCAAGCTCGATCTCGAGTTCGGGCTCATCTGGAGAGGGGTGAGTGGTGTAGGGGGTGTTTAGGGGAGTGAGAGAGCGAGTGGTGAGGATAGAAGAGGTCGGGGAGGCCTATTTATAGGCGGGCGACAATCCACCGAAGAGGTGTGTGCCGGCGAGCCTGTTGCGGTTGCTACGGGTCACGGGGGCTCGCGGAGAGGTGCTCAGGGTGCTCGTGGGGTTGGTTTAGGGCGAGAGGAGTGAAGAGAGAGAAAGCATGGTGGTCAGAGGCGCCGCGCGTGTGAGCACGCTCACTGGTGCGCTCGGGCGGTCGTCGCGCGTGCGAGCTGGGGCGAGAGGAGGGAGAAGGAGGAGGGGGACCAAGCTGTGGCGTGACGCAGACGTCGAAGAGCATCATCGGGCATGAGGGGGAGAGCCGAGGTGGCCGGAAGCGCTCGGCTGTGGGCGGCTACAGTGCCAGAGCACACTGTAGCATGCTCCAGAGCGTGCAAACGGCTGGCATGGCCATTGTATTGGCTAGGTGGGCATGGCCAAGTGTGTCTGGTAGCTCTAGGTGCTAGTAAATAAGGTGGGAGGGGCATTGGATGCCATGGAGGGCCACTGGAATGAGGAGGGAGGTGAGAAAGGAGAAGAATGCTGTTGTCCAGAAGGGTAAATGGGGGTGTTTCACCCCTCAATCATTGATCTGAGGCCAGGGAAGAGTTACTGGAGGTAGAAGAGGGTCAGAAGCAGCTGTGGTACAACGTTGAGCCCATGGAGATTAGTGGAAGAGGTCAAAAATGGAATTTTGGTAAAGTGGCAGAAGGTGTTTGATGCTTGTTTGGGTAAGCAAATGAATTCCATTTGGCATGAGACTCCATAGGGTGAAATGTCACATATAATTAGGGCCTTCCACCAATTTTGAGCTCATTTGGGCAAAGTTGCCAATGCAAATTTTGCAAACCCTCGAAATCAACAGAAATGAACTTGTGTAGATCTAGTTGAGCAAATCACTTCCCCTTGATGCACCACTTGGTGTAGTGGTCTCATATGGTCATGTGAACATGCTCACAAAAGCTGGGGTCAAGGAGAGAAAGTTGGTAGTACAAAGTTGTTCAAATTTGATTCTGGTCAGAGAGGGTTTTGGGGCATTTTGGTGAACCAAAGTGACCTTAATTGAGATGAGGCTTTGCAAAGTGATCACAATATGCATTTGTGACTTGCTGAATTTTCCTTGGATTTTTATGAAAATATTTCCTGTAGAAATATTTTAAATCCTTGAAATGGGCAGAAATGGTTTTGGGAGGTTTTGTCCAATATTTTGAACATGACCATCTGTTGAAACTCTTATATATGGAAAATATATGTCCACTGAGTTTCCCTAATTTTTGTAAAACATTTTTGAAACAATAGAATAATTTTTCCCTACTAAAGACCTTTTTTGGCCTTAAGAAAAAGCTTTTAAATAAAATAGGAAAATAACTTTTAAAATTATATTTTGTGGTTTATGGGCGTTCTATATCTAATAGGATTCAAATATACCATTTGAAATATTTTTCACACCCCAAATCAAGTACTTGCATGCAAACCTCAATTCAGAGGTTTTTGGAAAACTAATTTTAGAAAATACTTTTTGGCCAAATTATTTTTGTAAGAAAATACTATATTGCTCTATACACATGGCATGATGATTGGACAGAAGTTTGGGGCAAGGAAAATGAGTATAAGGGTAGGAGGATTTATTTGATTTTTAGAGCACTTGCAACTAACACACAAAAATCAAATCAAGCAATGACCAAACCACTCAAAAGTTGTTGTCAAACCACACTTTATCATGATTTTATTAGCTTAAATGTTGTGGCGTGAAAATCAGGGTGTCACAGACCTACCCCCCTTACAAGAATCTCGTCCCCGAGATTCCTAAACTAGGCGTGGAAAGAAATACGAAAACTGGATCCGGGGGTAGTCTTCGCGTCCTCATACCGCTTGTGCTTTCGAGTGGTGCTCCATTGAACCTTGAAGTACTCGATGGCGTGGCTTCGTGTATGACATGCTGCTTGATCCAGATTGCAATTGGGGTCTCTCGCGTACGTCATATTGGGCTGGAGGTCGATGGCTCGGTGACCGATGTCCTTGTAGAGACTGGACTAGTTAGGAAGTTAGAAACATTTTTGAGTGGTTTTGTGTGGAAAAATATTGTGCACAGTGGGTGACTCAGGTGGTAACTCTAGCTGGTAGCCGTCTATTCTTTTCTTGCAGTGATCTTGGAGGGGGGCGATAAATCTTGGTGTAAGCTTCCCTTTGACATGGAAATGCTTGGTTCCTTTGAGAGAAGTGGCTTGCAGATACACCTGGTCTTCGACGAGAAAGTTCACCCCTTGACGATGGTGGTTGGCATAGTTCTTCCTCCTTGGCATGGCGGTCTTCAAATGTTTCCTAACCAGCTGAATGATTCTTCTTCCATCTTCAGTTAGACGAGTAGGTCACCAAGTAAAAGTGACAACCAACGTGACCAAGTACTCCATGAAGTTTCTGTTCATGGGGTACACAAGGTAGGCTGGGGCATTGGTGGTGGTAACGATTGAGTGTGGGCCAAGGTGTTCTCAATCTAGAGTCAAGACCCATGGTCATGATCTGACCATGTTGTAGCTTGGTAGGGCTTGAGGGTTTCAAGGATTCTAGGGTGCGAGTGAACGTTTATCATCTTATCCTTGAGCACAGTTTCTGAGATGCCAATAATTCTATCTAGTCCTTTAAACAAATCACATCATATCACTGATAGAATCATCCCGTATAGGTCAACTCCAATCATTACTCATGCTATTCATATCCTCATGACTCCCCGAGGGGAGGTCTAACAAAATCGTACATGTCAATTATCCCCAAACTCATATCTATGCAAAAATCCATGGTAGGACATACAAGCTGCTAAGCTTGAATTAAACACCACAATCCAAGTGTTCGGCCTATTCTTCCAAGGTCCAAGGTAGTGCATTTCTATCCTAAGGAAATACGTCGTATGCCACTCCAAGATCTTGTTTCCTTCCTATGAGTCAACTCTAACAGCCCATTAACTTCCATCAATCATTACATAATCCATTAATTCTACAAATCCAAGGTCTATGGTGTCTCACACGAATCTTCTAATGTCCTATAACCCCCATATGCTTGAAAGGGCTACCCTTACTATGGTCAGTCGACCAATTTCAATTGTCATGGTCAAGTAAACGCCAAGGTCAGGCGTATAAAGATCCCTAAATCAACTCCGACAATTAATCCAACTTCCTAGTTTATCGTCCACCGGGAAACATGGTATCATGATCGAGATCATCAGTCTAAATCCAATTTACTTCGAACCATGTAGATATACTCAACATCTATACTCAACTAGAATCACCTACTTAAATCCAAATCTCCTACATGTTTCCCTCAAGTTATTATCGTAATGTTAACTATCTCCTATCAAAATCATCTGATCAAGTCAAATCCTTGCACCTCCAAGATTCAGCTTGCGATCTTAATTGTCCCACTAAATCCAATTTATCCAGGGGTAATGAAAGCTGTGCTACTCTATATTAATGATCCCACCAAGTTCATCTACCAACATGAAAGCCTCATAATCCACCAAATAGTCTCATATAATTTTCTCAAAGTCATTGATATAAACTCATCAAGTCATTTGTCCTCTATTCATATATCCTCAAACTGGTCTTCCCTATGGCATCGTCGGTTCTGGTGCTATCCTAGGATGATAATGTGCTCGTTCACTATGTCCACTAGTTCCATCATGAACCCAGTGGGAAGCAAGGGTTACTGAGGCTTCACTAGTTCCCTTGCAATTTGTAGGTTAAGAACATGGTTAAGAATCCGAGCTGGGGTATCTCGTGAAGTCTCGAAGGGTTTAGGGGTAGGTTTCTAGGCTTGAGGGGTAAACATACGGGGTTGTACTTGGTCGAGGAGACTGTAACAAAAGTCTTCACTGTCATTTGCTTGCCGAGGTGGAATCCTTGGTGCATATTGTCTTGCTTGTCTTCAGTTGAGGAGAGAGATGAGAGGGAAAAGTGGCATAGAGGAGGGGAATGCCTAAAGGGGGTTCTATAGTGCAAGTGCAAACAAGCAAGTGCCGAAGGGGCCAAACACCAGCATTAAGATAAGGAAGGTGATATAGTCGCGTACTTGTTGCCTAGGGCAAAAGTATCAAAACACAAACAAATAAAAACAAGCAATACACAATCATGGTTCTATTTGAATCATCATACGGACTCGACTACGCATAGGGGGTACACGACTCATCCTACCCTAGGGGTTCTCGGACTCAGTAGTCGTGCCTTGTGCCTCGTGCAGTCTTCTGAGTTTTCCTCAGGTGTTGCTACGTCTCTTGTAGTTATTCGATGAAATGATCTAGGTTGAGCCTAAAGAGTCTTCAAGAACTTCTCGCCTGTTGAAGTGATGGGGTGAAGGTGGCTCCTCGTAGCTGGCAATGACTCGGTCTTCTGTTGTCTTCCTAATCATGACGATCCCTTTTGCCTTTTAAGGCGTCAAGGGTTTCGGGTAAGCAATCATTTATGCAATGACATTAACAAGGCATAGTAGAGGTCCAACCTACGGTTATGTTGATGACAACATCGACACCAAGAGCGGGGAACAAAGAGAACCGTTTTCCTGCTCACTATAGTGAGGCGGACCAAATGGCGAGGCTCTCATCCACCGGTGGTTACCGATACAACAACGGTAAAGACAGGGTTGCTCTATTAGCGATGTATATCATGATCTTGCATATCCTATACCCTGATCATCGCAGGCCAAGGTTGCATCATCCTGGGGCAGTGTCGAGGGTGTCACCATCTTCGAGGTCTTGATGTCCTCATTCCTTGAGAAGGTATCTTCTGTTGGTACCGTCTTCTCGTGGTGTCGCCAAACTTGTGTTCAGAAGGTGTTGGTGAATGTCTGGCAAGATGTCTTCCTTCTAGGTTACCAATGAGGGTTACAGGGAATCCAGTGGTCAGGGGCTTAAAGGTACTAGCGGCCATTTAAAAATTTTGAAGGGGAAGAGATCAACAAGGAAAGTATATCTTAGTTTTCGAAGAACTGAGAAGGGGAAGAGAAGTATAGATAATTTTGAAAACTATTGATAGTTTTGAAAATAGTTTTACCCAACTAACGAACATGCTAACTAAGGCTTCCTACAGTCAGGATGGCTCTGATACCAGCTCTGTGGGGACCCCGACTCATATGTCGTGATCACCGAACACGTGTAAAGTGATCCCAGAGATCAATGCTCACTGAACACACAGAAGCTCTATAACAATAGTCTTACATCCATACATACCGTTTTACATAAATTATGACCATTATGGTCAAGTCTGGAGTATAACTTCGCAGCGGAAATCTTCATCGGTAACTTGGACCCATGCCATCTGCCTTAACCCTATAGGCATTCTGACTGGGAAGCGTCCTAGCTCACATGTTCGTCGCCGAAGTATTCTTCATCATATCATGTTCTTTCATGCCTGGCCAATAAAATAACCAGTGGAAAGCCAACGAGTACTTTGATTGTATTCGCAAGCAACCCAAGGTTGATAACAGAATAATTATGCAAGGTACTATTGCTAATTTGGCATTTTTGCGGAAAGCTAGTTTTTCTCATGCAAATATGATCAACATTTATCAAGGACATGAATGCGTCTGGAACAAGTATCAGGAGGTTACAGACATTAACATTGAAAAGGAGTTGTGAACAACTCGTGCTCAAGCTCATCATGACTTCCTCATGAGTCACATCAACATAGTTACCAAACCGTGTTGTTGTCAGAAACATATGGACGTAGCCCAAGAGGGGTTACCCAACTGTCCTTGACCTTGGACACGGCTATTCGAATAGTTTTACATTCTGCAGAGGTTGCACACTTTACCCACAAGATCCGGGGAACTTCCGTGTCATCCACGACCCGCGGTACCTAAAGTACCCGGGGTAAGCACCCGATCACTATCTTTCCCAAGACGACACTAACATAGAGTCCACTCGATTGGTAGTAACCCCCGTGCCCAACATTTCACATCTTTAAAATTGTGGAGCCTTGCTCCCATATTCATCACATACCATAAGCACGTGGTACCAACGGTGTGTCCGGTGGCTTGTGAAAACAGTCATGGCCGCCCTACCTGGCACGATCCCGTCCCGAGAGAGCGCAACAACGACTCTCCCGTCACTAGTAATGCAGGCTCCAAGCTAGTATCAGCCTAGGTAATCAATAATGCCCTTTCCCATATAAAGGTAGAGTGGTTGCGCATGTAAGGTTGGAATAACGGTCGCAACTTAAACCAATCCGTTTTGAAAACAACACACACACTTTCCTCGGTACACCACTTCATCATCAAGTGGTTACCCAACTCATTATCTCCCTCGGGCATAAGTGGCACCCGACAGGGATTTTGAAAAGTCTTTTAAAAATACTTTGTCTCCATCACCATGCATATTCCCATCCCTTTTTGCGTAGCAAGTACTTTAGCATCCTATCTACTCCCACCGGCATAACCCTCATAAGGAGGTAGGGTCATGCACCATGCAAGTATCAATGAGGAAGTAACGATGGCAAACCACCTCAAGTGGTCACCACATTATCATGACTTCGATGCAAGCAATAAAAGTGCCATATGACATGCACAAAAAGGGTTTCTTAGACATGGTCAAAGGGCTGCTTGCCTGGCTCAGCAAAGTCCTCTGGGTCTTCAAAGTCTTCTGGTCCAACTCCTTCGTCAGCAACGCAATCTAACGCCGCAAAATAATAACGAGAAAAATAAGGCAGTAATAAAATAGAAAAACCAAAGTGCTCAGAAAAATGTCAACTCATTTTTGTTAAATGCTAGGGTGAATACTAAGAAGGGGAAAATTCCTAGTTTTGGATTTGGAGTGGCAGAATAGGAGAAATAGATTTTCAGAGTGGTTTAAATATATTCAAATTTGAATTTGAATATGAACAGTACATAAAAGTTGTTTGGACATGAGTGAAAGTTATGTCATTAAATAGGTGGGATTTTTAAAAAAATATGGGAGTTGGAATTATTGCATTTGGATGAACATTAAATCCTGTGGAATTTTTGCAAGTTTAATAGAAAAGAAAAAGGAAAAGGAGCACTGTGCAACCGGGCCAGAACAGCCTCAACGCAGCAGGCCCTGTCAGAGAGGCGGCCCAGCGCGCTGGTGCACGCGCGCGCGCCAGGTTTAAACCTGACGGGTGGGGCCCAGGCGTCAGCGAGAGAAAGAGGGACGATGGAGGGGAGAGGCTGACAGACGGGGCCCGCCTGTCATCCCTAACCCTACGACAGAGGGCCGGCAAGCTCACCGGTGACGGTTCCGGGCACGGCGGTGTGAGCTGATGGCACCGTTGGACTCCTCGTCGTGTCGACGTTCGGGTGGTGCCTGAGTTGGCCGGAGGGGAGCAGCGGTTCACCGACGAGGAGGATCGCGGCGGAGGAGCGTCGGGCGTCGATGGCCCCGGCCATTTCCGACTGCAAAACGAGTGGGGAAGAGGGGGGAAACGATCAGTGGGCTATGGGCGTTCCAGAGAAGCTATAAAGAGGGCCGGGGGTGGCCTGTACCGTGGGATCGACGGCGACCCGAGGCGGCGGAGCTCGAGCTCGGTCTCGAGTTCTGGCTCGTCTGGAGAGGGGTGAGTGGTGCAGGGTGGTGTTTAGGGGAGTGAGAGAGCGAGTGGTGAGGATAGAAGAGCTCGGGGAGGCCTATTTATAGGCGAGCGACGGTCCACCGAAGAGGTGTGCGCCGGCGAGCCTGTTGCGGTTGCTACGGGTCACGTGGGCTCGCGGAGAGGTGCCCTGGGTGCTCATAGGGTTGGTTTAGGGCGAGAGGAGAGAGAGAGAGAGAGAGAGAGAGAGAGAGAGAGAGAGAGAGAGAGAGAGAGAGAGAGCGTGTGAGGCGCCACAGCTCAGAGCACGCCACTTCAGGCGGTCGTCAGCGTCTGTGCTGGGCGAGAGGAGGAGAAGGAGGAGGGACCAGGCTGTGGCGTGTGTGAGCGTCGAGGAGCATCGTCGGGCATGAGGGGGAGAGCCGAGGTGGCCGGAAGCGCTCGGTGTGGGCACTTCTGATGCAGGCGCATCAGAAGCGTGCTCGAGTGCATGTAAACGGCTGGCATAGCCATTGTTTTGGCAATGTGGGCACGGCCAAGTGTGTCTGGTAGCTCTAGGGGGTAGTAAATAATGTGGGAGGGGCATTGGATGCCATGGAGGGCCACTAGAATGAGGAGGGAGGTGAGAAAGGAGAAAAATGTTGTTGTCCAGAAGGGTAAATGGGGGTGTTTCACCCTCAATCATTGAGCTGAGGCCAGGGAAGAGTTACTGGAGGTAGAAGAGGGTCAGAAGCAGCTGTGGTACAAAGTTGAGCCCATCGAGATTAGTGAAAGAGGTCAAAATGGAATTTTGGTAAAGTGCCAGAAGGTGTTTGATGCTTGTTTGGGTAAGCAAATGAACTCCATTTGGCATGAGACTCCACAGGATGAAATTTCACATATAATTAGGGCCTTCCACCAATTTTGAGCTCATTTGGGCAAAGTTGCCTATGCAACTTTTGCAAACCCTAGAAATCAACAGAAATGAACTTGTGTAGATCTAGTTGAGCAAATCACTTCCCCTTGATCCACCACTTCGTGTAGTGGTCTCATTTGGTCTTGTGAACATGCTCACAAAAGCTGGGGTCAAGGAGAGAAAGTTGGTAGTACAAAGTTGTTCAAATTTGATTCTGGTCAGAGAGGGTTTTGGGGCATTTTGGTGAACCAAAGTGACCTTAATTGAGATGAGGCTTTGCAAAGTGATCACAATATCCATTTCTGACTTGCTGAATTTTCCTTGGATTTTTATGAAAATATTTCTTGTAGAAATATTTCAAATCCTTGAAATGGGTAGAAATGGTTTTGGGAGGTTTTGTCCAATATTTTGAACATCACCATGTGTTGAAACTCTTATATATGGAAAATATATGTCCACTGAGTTTCCCTGATTTTTGTTAAATATTTTTGAAATAATATAACATTTTTTCCCTATTAAAGACCATTTCTGGCCTTAAGAAAAAGCTTTTAAATAAAATAGGAAAATAACTTTTAAATTATATTTTTGTGGTTTATGGGCATCCTATATCTAATAGGATTCAAATATACCTTTTGAAATATTTTTCACACCCCAAATCAAGTACTCGCAGTGCAAACCTCAATTCAGGGGTTTTTGGAAAACTAATTTTAGAAAATACTTTTTGGCCAAATTATTTTTGTAAGAAAATACTATATTGATCTATACACATGGCATGATCATTGGGCAGAAGTTTGGGTCAAGGAAAAGGAGTATAAGAGTAGGAGGATTTATTTGATTTTTAGAGCACTTGCAACTAACACACAAAAATCAAATCAAGCAATGACCAAAACACTCAAAAGTTTTTGTCAAACCACACTTTATCATGATTTTATTAGCTTAAATGTTGTGGCATGAAAATCAGGGTGTGACATAAGCATTGGGTGAATTTAGCATGGATTGCAACAAGGAAATACACTCAATTGAAGAACAACTATCATAGTTAAAATCCTTAAATACAAAAGAGTGGGCACATCTCTATTTAAAGTATTTACCTCTCCAAACCCACTTTTATCAAGTTTTGCACTAAGATTTTCACCCTCCGAACTATGGGGATGCTCTCTAGCTGAAGTTGACTCCTCTTCAGTCCCCTTTTCATCAAGTTTAGTATTACTAAACAAAGATTCAATGGGTGTAACATCAATCATTTTAATATCTTCATCATTACCAAGTGTAAACTATTCCATCTTACCTGCAATTTGATTTACTAGTGTAGTTTGTGCATCAGAAAATTTCCCTAGCAAATTTTCAGTAAGAGAAAACTGAGATTGAAGATTAGCAACTTCTTCATTAACACCATCAAGTTGTTATGCAATAGCATCTAACAAGGTAGAATGTTCTTTAAGTTCTTCAGGGAAAATGGTGTGCTCAAATTGCGTAAACACGAAGTCCTTAGTATTTTTCTCGATTTCGACCAATCTTTTATGATAAGAAATATCATGATAATTCTCTCAAGACATCGTGACAAGCGGGCAAACAAGCACACAGGAAAAAGGCAAAAGAGATTTTTTTTTGTATTTTTGTGAAAATGTATTAGAAGTGGGGGAAATGAAAATGAGAGGCAAATGGAAAATAATGCAAATTCAAGGAGACGAAAATTAATGTGATGGTACTTGATAGATGTTGACGGTGTCTCCCCGGCAATGGTGCCAGAAAATCTTCATGCTACTTATGAGCTGCGTTGGTATTTCCCTGAAGAGGAGAAGATGATGCAGTACAATAGAGATAAGTATTTCCCTTAGTTATGAACCAAGGTTATCAATCCAGTAGGAGAACCAAGCAACACCTCGTTTGCAGCACCTACACACAAAATAACAAATGCTTGCACCCCAACGCGACCAAGGGGTTCAAAATCCCTCAACGGTTAATTGCAAGGATCGAATCTCGTAGTGGTAGATAGATGTTGGGGAACGTAGTAATTTCAAAAAATTTGCTACGCACACACAGGACCATGGTGATGGCATAGCAACGAGAAGGGAGAGTGTCTGTCCACGTACCCTCGTAGACCGAAAGCGGAAGCGTTATAACAACGCGGTTGATGTAGTCGTACGTCTTCACGATCCGACCGATCCAAGCACCGAACGTACGGCACCTCCGAGTTCTGCACACGTTCAGCTCGATGACGATCCCGGACTCGATCCAGCAAAGTGTCGGGATGAGTTCCGTCAACCGACGACGGCGTGGTGGCGATGATGATGCTCCACCGACGCAGGGCTTCGCCTAAGCTCATGACGATATGACTTCTCCGGCGCAGGGCTTCGCCTAAGCTCCGCAACGATATGACCGAAGTGGAATATGGTGGAGGGGCACCGCCTGCAGCTAAGGAACGATCCGTAGATCAACTTGTGTGTTCATGGGGTGCCCTCTGCCCCGTATATAAAGGAGGGAGGGAGGAGGAGGCCGGCCCTAGTAGGCGCGCCATGGGAGTCCTACTCCCACCGGGAGTAGGATTCCCCTTTCCTAGTCCAACTAGGAGTCCTTCCATGTATTGGGAGTAGGAGACAAGTAAGGGAAGAGAGAAGGAGGAAGGAAGGGTGCGGCCTCCCTAGTCCAATTCGGACTAGGCCATGGGCGCGCGGCCTGCCCTAGGCAGCCCTCTCTCTTTCCCGCAGGCCCAATAAGGCCCAATACTTCTCCCGGCGAATTCCGTAACTCTCCGTACTCGAAAAATACCGAATCATTGAACCTTTCCGAACTCGAATATAGTCGTCCAATATATCGATCTTTACGTCTCGACCATTTCGAGACTCCTCGTCATGTCCCCGATCTCATCCGGGACTCCGAACTCCTTCGGTACATCAAAACTCATAAACTCATAATATAACTGTCATCGAAACCTTAGCGTGCGGACCCTACGGGTTCGAGAACTATGTAGACATGACCTAGAACTATTCTTGGTCAATAACCAATAGCGGAACCTGGATGCCCATATTGGCTCCTACATATTCTACGAAGATCTTTATCGGTCAAACCGCATAACAACATACTTTGTTCCCTTTGTCATCGGTATGTTACTTGCCCGAGATTCGATCATCGGTATCCAATACCTAGTTCAATCTCGTTACCGGCAAGTCTCTTTACTCGTTCCGTAATACATCATCTCGCAACTAACTTATTAGTTGCAATGCTTGCAAGGCTTATATGATGTGCATTACCGAGAAGGCCCAGAGATACCTCTCCGACAATCGGAGTGACAAAACCTAATCTCAAATCGCCAACCCAACATGTACCTTTGGAGACACCTGTAGTACTCCTTTATAATCACCCGATTCGTTGTGACGTTTGGTAGTACCAAAGTGTTCCTCCGTAAACAGGAGTTGCATAATCTCATAGTTACAGGAACATGTATAAGTCATGAAGAAAGCAATAGCAATATACTAAGCGATCAAGTGCTAGGCTAACGGAATGGGTCATGTCAATCAGATCATTCTCCTAATGATGTGATCCCGTTAATCAAATGACAACTCATGTCTATGGTTAGGAAACATAACCATCTTGATTAACGAGCTAGTCAAGTAGAGGCATACTAGTGACACTCTGTTTGTCTATGTATTCACACATGTATTATGTTTCCGGTTAATACAATTCTAGCATGAATAATAAACATTTATCATGATATAAGGAAATAAATAATAACTTTATTATTGCCTCTAGGGCATATTTCCTTCAGTCTCCCACTTGCACTAGAGTCAATAATCTAGTTCACATCATCATGTGATTCAACACTAATATTCACATCTGTATGTGATTAACACCCATAGTTCACATCGTCATGTGACCAACACCCAAAGGGTTTACTAGAGTCAGTAATCTAGTTCACATCGCCATGTGATTAACACCCAAAGAGTACTAAGGTGTGATAATGTTTTGCTTGTGAGATAATTTTAGTCAACGGGTCTATCACATTCAGAGCCGTAAGTATTTTGCAAATTTCTATGTCTACAATGCTCTGCACGGAGCTACTCTAGCTAATTGCTCCCACTTTCAATATGTATCCAGATTGAGACTCAGAGTCATCTAGATTAGTGTTTAAAACTTGCATCGATGTAACCCTTTACGACGAACCTTTTTTCACTTCCATAATCGAGAAACTTATCCTTATTCTACTAAGGATAATTTTGACCGCTGTCCATTGATCTACTCCTAGATCACTATTGCACTCCCTTGCCAAGCTTAGTGGTAGGGTATGCAATAGATCTGGTACACAGCATGACATACTTTATAGAACCTATGGCTGATGCATAGGGAATGACTTTCATTCTCTTTCTATCTTCTGCCGTGGTCGGGTTTTTGAGTCTTACTCAATCTCACATCTTGTAACACAGGCAAGAACTCTTTCTTTGGCTGTTCCATTTTGAACTACTTCAAAATCTTGTCAAGGTATGTATTCATTGAAAAACTTATCAAGCGTCTTGATCTATCTCTATAGATCTTGATGCTCAATATGTAAGCAGCTTCACCGAGGTCTTTCCTTGAAAAAACTCCTTTCAAACACTCCTTTATGCTTTGTAGAATAATTCTACATTATTTCCGATCAACAATATGTCATTCACATATACTTATCGAAAAGCTGTAGTGCTCCCACTCACTTTCTTGCAAATACATGCCTTTCCAAAAGATCATATAAAATCATATGCTTTGATCAACACATCAAAGCGTATATTCCAACTCCGAGATGCTTGCACCAGTCCATTGATGGATCGCTGGAGTTTGCACATTTTGTTAGCACCTTTAGGATTGACAAAATCTTCTGGTTGCATCATATACAACTCTTCTTTAAGAAAACCATTAAGGAATGCAGTTTTGACATCCATTTGCCGGATTTCATAAAATGTGGCAATTGCTAACATGATTCGGACAGACTTTTAAGCATCGATACGAGTGAGAAAATCTCATTGTATTCAACATCTTGAACTTTGTCAAAAACCTTTTTCGACAAGTCTAGCTTTGTAGATAGTAACACTACTATCAGCATCTATCTTCCTCTTACAGATCCATTTATTTAATATGGCTTGCCGATCATCGGGCAAC
This sequence comes from Aegilops longissima, assembly GCA_021605205.1. Classification (NCBI taxonomy): domain Eukaryota; kingdom Viridiplantae; phylum Streptophyta; class Magnoliopsida; order Poales; family Poaceae; genus Aegilops; species Aegilops longissima. Next base: position 227,135,534 of record CM038679.1, on the reverse strand, counting down.
TCCATCAAAGTCCACACTTTGTTCTCATACATGGATCCCATCTCAGATTTCATGGTCTCAAACCATTTCGCGGAATCTGGGCTCATCATCGCTTCCTCATAGTTCGTAGATTCATCATGGTCTAGTAACATGACTTCCAGAACATGATTACCGTACCACTCTGGTGCGGATCTTACTCTGGAAGACCTACGAGGTTTTGTAGCAACTTGATCTGAAGTTTCATGATCATCATCATTAACTTCCTCACTAATTGGTGTAGGAATCACCGTCTGATTTCGTGATGAACTACTTTCCAATAAGGGAGAAGGTACAATTACCTCATCAAGTTCTACTTTCCTCCCACTCACTTCTTTCGAGAGAAACTCCTTCTCTAGAAAGGATCCACTCTTAGCAACGAATGTTTTGCCTTTGGATCTGTGATAGAAGGAGTACCCAACAGTTTCCTTTGGGTATTCTATGAAGACGCACTTTTCTGATTTGGGTTCGAGCTTATCGGTGAAAACTTTTTCACATAAGCATCACAACTCAAACTTTTAAGAAACGACGGCTTCGGTTTCTTCGCTAAACCATAGTTCATACGGTGTCGTCTCAACGGATTTAATGGTGCCCTATTTAATGTGAATGCAGCTGTCTCTAATGCATAACCCCAAAACGATATTGGTAAATTGGTAAGAGACATCATTGATCGCACCATATCAAATAAAGTGCGGTTATGACGTTCGGACACACCATTACGTTATGGTGTTCCATGTGGCGTGAGCTGTGAAACTATTCCACATTGTTTTATATGAAGGCCAAAATCGTAACTCAAATATTCTCCTCCACGATCAGGTCGTAGAAACTTTATTTTCTTATTACGATGATTCTCCACTTCACTCTGAAATTCTTTGAACTTTTCAAATGTTTCAGACTTGTGCTTCATTAAGTAGATATACTCATATCTGCTCAAATCATCTTGTGAAGGTCAGAAAATAACGATACTTGCCGTGAGCTTTAACACTCATCGGACCGCATACATCGATGTATTATTTCCAATAAGTCATTTGCTCGCTCCATTGTTCCGGAGAACAGAGTCTTTAGTCATCTTGCCCATAAGGCATGGTTCGCAAGCATCAAGTGATTCATAATCAAGTGATTCCAAAATCCCATCAGCATGGAGTTTCTTCATGCGTTTTACACCAATATGACCTAAACGGCAGTGCCACAAATAAGTTGCACTATCATTATTAACTTTGCATCTTTTGGCATCAATATTATGAATATGTGTATCACTACGATCGAGATCCAACAAACTATTTTTATTGGGTGTATGACCATTGAAGGTTTTATTCATTTAAACAGAACAACAATTATTATTTGACTTTAAATGAATAACCTTTTTGCAATAAACATGATCAAATCATATTCATGCTCAACGCAAACACCTAATAACATTTATTTAGGTTTAACACTAATCCCGAAAGTATAGGGAGTGTGCGATGATGATCATATCAATCTTGGAACTACTTCCAACACTCATCGTCACTTCCCCTTCAACTAGTCTCTGTTTATTCTGTAACTCCTATTTCGAGTTACTAATCTCAGCAACCGAACAAGTATCAAATACTCAGGGGCTACTATAAACACTAGTAATAACATGTATATCAAATATACTCTTGTTCAATTTGCCATCCTTCTTATCTGCCAAATACTTGGGGTAGTTCCGCTTCCAGTGACCAGTTCCAGTGCAGCAAAAGCACTTAGTCTCAGGCTTAGGTCCAGACTTGGGCTTCTTCACTCGAGCAGCAACTTGATTGCCGTTCTTCTTGAAGTTCCCCTTATTCCCTTTGCCCTTTTCCTTGAGACTAGTGGTCTTGTCAACCATCAACACTTGATGTTTTTCCTTGATTTCTACCTTTGCCGATTTTAGCATCGCGAAGAGCTTGGGAATTGTTTTCGTCATCCCTTGCATATTATAGTTCATCACGAAGTTCTACTAACTTGGTGATGGTGACTAGAGAATTCTGTCAATCACTATCTTATCTGGAAGATTAACTCCCACTTGATTCAAGTGATTGAAGTACCCAGACAATCTGAGCACATGCTCACTAGTTGAGCGATTCTCCTCCATCTTTTAGCTATAGAACTTGTTGGAGACTTCATATCTCTCAACTCGGGTATTTGCTTGAAATATTAACTTCAATTCCTGGAACATCTCATATGGTCCATGACGTTCAAAACGTCTTTGAAGTCCCGATTCTAAGCCTTTAAGCATGGTGCACTAAACTATCAAGTAGTCATCATATTGAGCTAGCCAAACGTTCATAACGTCTGCATCTGCTCCTGCAATAGGTTTGTCACCTAGCGGTGCATTAAGGACATAATTTTTCTGTGCAGCAATGAGGATAAACCTCAGATCGCGGATCCAATCCGCATCATTGCTACTAACATTTTTCAACATAATTTTTCTCTAGGAACATATCAAAACAAACATATAAAAGCATAGGGAAGCAACAACGCGAGCTATTGATCTACAACATAATTTGCAAAATACTACCAGGACTAAGTTCATGATAAATTTAAGTTCAATTAATCATATTATTTAAGAACTCCCACTTAGACTGACATCTCTCTAGTCATCTTAAGTGATTACGTGATCCATATCAACTAAACCATGTCCGATCATCACGTGAGATGGAGTAGTTTCAACGGTGAACATCAATATGTTGATCATATCTACTATATGATTCACGCTCGACCTTTCGGTCTCCGTGTTCCGAGGCCATATCTGTTATATGCTAGGCTCGTCAAGTTTAACCTGAGTATTCCGCGTGTGCAACTGTTTTGCACTCGTTGTAGATGGACGTAGAACTTATCACACCCGATCATCACGTGGTGTCTGGGTACTATGAACTTTTAGCAACGTTGCATACTCAGGGAGAACACCTCTTGATTATTTTAGTGAGAGATCATCTTATAATGCTACCGTCATTCAAAGCAAGATAAGATGCATAAAGGATAAACATCACATGCAATCAATATAAGTGATATGATATGGTCATCATCATCTTGTGCTTGTGATCTCCATCGCCAAGCACCGTCATGATCACCATCGTCACCGGCGCGACACCTTGATCTCCATCGTAGCATCGTTGTCGTCTCGCCAACTATTGCTTCTACGACTATCGCTACTGCTTAGTGATAAAGTAAAGCAATTACATGGCGTTGCATTTCATACAATAAGCGACAACCATATGGCTCCTGCCGATTGCCGATAACTTCGGTTACAAAACATGATCATCTCATACAATAAAATATAGCATCACGTCTTGACCACATCACATCACAACATGCCTGCAAAAACAAGTTAGACGTCCTCTACTTTGTTGTTGCAAGTTTTACGTGGCTGCTACTGGCTGAGCAAGAACCGTTCTTACCTACGCATCAAAACCACAACGATAGTTTGTAAAGTTGGTGCTGTTTTAACCTTCGCAAGGACCGGGCGTAGCCACACTCGGTTCAACTAAAGTGAGAGAAACACACCGCGGTCACCTTTAAGCAACTAGTGCTCGAAGCGGTGAAACCAGTCTCGCGTAAGCGTACGCGTAATGTCGGTCCGGGCCGCTTCATCTCACAATACCGCCGAACCAAAGTATGACATGCTGGTAAGCAGTATGACTTATATCGCCCACAACTCACTTGTGTTCTACTCGTGCACATGACATCAACGCATAAAACCAGGCTCGGATGCCACTGTTGGGGAACGTAGTAATTTCAAAAAATTTGCTACGCACACACAGGACCATGGTGATGGCATAGCAACGAGAAGGGAGAGTGTCTGTCCACGTACCCTCGTAGACCGAAAGCGGAAGCGTTATAACAACGCGGTTGATGTAGTCGTACGTCTTCACGATCCGACCGATCCAAGCACCGAGCGTCGGCACCTCCGAGTTCTGCACACGTTCAGCTCGATGGCGATCCCGGACTCGATCCAGCAAAGTGTCGGGATGAGTTCCGTCAACCGACGGCGTGGTGGCGATGATGATGCTCCACCGACGCAGGGCTTCGCCTAAGCTCCGCGACGATATGACTTCTCCGGCGCAGGGCTTCGCCTAAGCTCCGCAACGATATGACCGAAGTGGAATATGGTGGAGGGGGCACCGCCTGCGGCTAAGGAACGATCCGTAGATCAACTTGTGTGTTCATGGGGTGCCCTCTGCCCCGTATATAAAGGAGGGAGGGAGGAGGAGGCCGGCCCTAGTAGGGCGCGCCATGGGAGTCCTACTCCCACCGGAGTAGGATTCCCCTTCCTAGTCCAACTAGGAGTCCTTCCATGTATTGGGAGTAGGAGACAAGTAAGGGAAGAGAGAAGGGAGGGAAGGAAGGGTGCGGCCCCTCCCTAGTCCAATTCGGACTAGGCCATGGGGCGCGCCCTGCCCTAGGCAGCCCTCTCTCTTTCCCGCAGGCCCAATAAGGCCCAATACTTCTCCCGGCGAATTCCGTAACTCTCCGGTACTCGAAAAATACCGAATCATTCGAACCTTTCCGAACTCCGAATATAGTCGTCCAATATATCGATCTTTACGTCTCGACCATTTCGAGACTCCTCGTCATGTCCCGATCTCATCCGGGACTCCGAACTCCTTCGGTACATCAAAACTCATAAACTCATAATATAACCGCCATCGAAACCTTAAGCTTGCGGACCCTACGGGTTCGAGAACTATGTAGACATGACCTAGAACTATTCTTGGTCAATACCCAATAGCGGAACCTGGATGCCCATATTGGCTCCTACATATTCTATGAAGATCTTTATCGGTCAAACCGCATAACAACATACTTTGTTCCCTTTGTCATCGGTATGTTACTTGCCCGAGATTCGATCGTCGGTATCCAATACCTAGTTCAATCTCGTTACCGGCAAGTCTCTTTACTCGTTCCGTAATACATCATCTCGCAACTAACTTATTAGTTGCAATGCTTGCAAGGCTTATATGATGTGCATTACCGAGAAGGCCCAGAGATACCTCTCCGACAATCGGAGTGACAAAACCTAATCTCAAATCGCCAACCCAACATGTACCTTTGGAGACACCTGTAGTACTCCTTTATAATCACCCGATTCGTTGTGACGTTTGGTAGTACCAAAGTGTTCCTCCGTAAACGGAGTTGCATAATCTCATAGTTACAGGAACATGTATAAGTCATGAAGAAAGCAATAGCAATATACTAAGCGATCAAGTGCTAGGCTAACGGAATGGGTCATGTCAATCAGATCATTCTCCTAATGATGTGATCCCGTTAATCAAATGACAACTCATGTCTATGGTTAGGAAACATAACCATCTTCGATTAACGAGCTAGTCAAGTAGAGGCATACTAGTGACACTCTGTTTGTCTATGTATTCACACATGTATTATGTTTCCGGTTAATACAATTCTAGCATGAATAATAAACATTTATCATGATATAAGGAAATAAATAATAACTTTATTATTGCCTCTAGGGCATATTTCCTTCAATAGATAGATAGATAAAATACAAAATAATAAATTAAACTAAATAAAATTGCAGCAAAATATTTTTGGGAATTTAATGTATGATAAAAAGTTGACCCGGGGCCATAGTTTTCACAAGAGGCTTCTCTCTTGAAAATAGCATATGGTGGGTAGACAAATTACTGTTAGGCAATTGATAGAAAAGTGAATAATCATGACGATATCCAAGGCAATGATCATATATATAGGCATCACGTCCGAGACAAGTAGATAAAATCCTGCCTTCATCTACTACTATTACTCCACACGTCAACCGCTACCCAGCATGCATCTAGAGTATTAAGTTCATAAAGAACAGAGTAATGCCTTAAGCAAGATGACATGATGTAGACAAATTAAACTCATGCATGAATAAACGCCATTCTTTTATCCTAAATGGAAACAATACAAATACGTGTATTGTCCCTTTCTATCACTGGGATATAGATCACCGCAATATTGAACCTATTACAAAGCACCTCTCCCATAATCAATCAAGTTGGCCAAACCAAATTAATAGATCGGAGAGAAATACATAAAGCTATAATAATCATGCATAAAAGAGTTCAAAGAAGACTCAAATAATATTCATGGATAATGTGATCATAAACTCACAATTCATCATATCCCAACAAACACATCGCAAAAAGTGATTACAATAGAACTCCAAGAACATGGAGGAGAACATTGTATTGAAGATAAAAGAGAGAGAGAAGAAGCCATCTAGCTACTATCTATGGACCCATAGGTTAGTGGTAAACTACTCACACATCATCGGAAGGGCGGCAAGGTTGTTGTAGAGCCCCTCCGTGATCGGTTCCCCCTCTGGCAGAGTACCAGAAAAGGCATCCAGATGGGATCTCGCGAGAACAGAAGCTTGCGGCGGCGGAAAAAAGTATTTTGGGTGGCTCTTTGTTGGTTTCCCGATTTTAGAGAATTTATAGAGGCGGAATTAGGTCAAACGGACGCTCGTGGGCTCCACAAGCCACCAGGGCGCGCCTACCCCCTGGTCACGCCCTGGTGCCTCATGGTCCACTCCTTCATCTTTTGGCCCCCTTCCGAAGCTTCTAGGGTCTCTTATGTCCAGAAAAAATCTCCAAAAAGTTTCGTGGCATTTGGACTTTGTTTGGTACTGATATTGTCTAAAACCAAAAACTGGCAAAAAACAGCAACTTGCACTTGGCACTAAGTTAATAGGTAGTCCCGAAAAATGATATACAATGACATATAAATGCATATAAAACATCCAAGACTGATACTATAATAGCATGGAACAATAAAAAATTATAGATACGTTGGAGACGTATGAGAGTGCGAGATCGATGAAATGAGGGGCGAGAGTGTGCATGTATGTGGGACTGTATTAGACATAGGTAGGCACGGACGGTGAGAAGAGAAGAGGGAAAGCATGTGTTTGTGGTAGGCTGACCTGGATAGAGAGGTATATCGATCGATGTGTGCCGGAAAGAAGGAGCTAGGGAGACCTACAGACACCGTGGGAGAACGACCTAAAGAAAAATAACGAATGTGCGCGACGGAGAGAATGCTGAGGGAGGGTGAGGGCAAGGCGGGCGTGTGCATGCACAAGAGAAAGTTAGTGCTAGCTACAAAAATAAGAGGATTGTGTGGGTGTAAAAGACTAATAGAGATCATGATTCATTATAAAAGTGGATTCAGATATTTGAATAAGAGATCATAGTGTTTTAAACCCACGCATGCAGGAATATGATACGCATAGTGCGGTCATGAACATGTTATACTATATATAATATATATAACATTTATTTGAATTTGTGATAGTGTGTAGCTTTTGCAGCTCACGGCTAAATACTTGTCATAATGTAGGGGGCGGGGCACTATACGTTGTGTGATAAACACATTATGCATATGAAACATGGTTTAGAGTTTGAAGATCTAGCTAGCGCTTAAAATGTACTATTATTTGGAATTAACATCAAGTGGATCCAAACATTTTAATTTGAGATCATATAGTACACATAGTTCATATCTAACTCAATAGTAATCATGTGGTGTGTTGTGAAAATAATATACAGATGATGGTTTAACTTGGCAACAACCATGATTGTAGATTCTTATTCAAATAGAGAAATAATTCAAATTCAGTTCAAATTGCAGCGGTAGTATATACATTTGGAATGCACTAAAATGTTCATATGAGTAGGTTACAAGCAATATACTCCTAGCGAATTTGTTTAATTGGACATAACATGGATTCAAAGTTTCGAATGGCATTTGTAATCATCTATACAGTAAAACGGGACAAGGCTCTCTCTTGAGTGGTGTGAATAGATTTGTTCATATTTTTCTGTTGAGGGAAGTGCGAATTGATTTGGTACAATACACGTTAGGCTTGCCCCGAAATTTCAACCCGCGCCTTGTTATCCCAAAATTTCAAATATCTCTTTGTCTCTTTGTGCTCCGAAAACTCACTACTTCTCAACCCACGCCTTGCTATCCCGAAATTACAACACACGCGAAAACTCCCTCTTGCTGTCGAATCCTGACATGCGAAGTCCCCGTTCTAACCCTGAGCCTTAAGGGCCGCTAGTTCAAATCGGTGGGGGTACTTTTTAACACACCCTACATTTCAGACAAGCACGTCCCTAAGTCATGGTTCCCCCTCCCATCACCTCCTTTTCATCATTCGTAAAACCAGGCCGCCATAACCTCTCTGCTCCAGCCGTGAAACCCCACCCTCCTCCGTCCGCCACCCACCACTGCCTAGCTATAGCCTCTTCCCTGACGATGTCGTCCATCGCAACAACTCGATGTCCCTCATCCACCGCCTCGGATGAGCATCCGCCATTGATGTCGCCATCCTGCACGTTCAGCCACCCCGACCTCCACCTCCAGGGGACTGCGCCAACGATCACCTCGTCTATAGCTGCTGCTCCATCCCCACAGCGCCGCCTTAACCTGCCCCATCAGAACCGCAACATCCTCACCGCCTCCTCGAATGAAGCCGAGGCCTACACGGCACCACCAAAGAGGTTGTACACTCATCGCATCACATCTTCTCCTTAACTCGACCTCACGGTGCCGCCTGTACTCGATCCCACGCTACCATAGCACGACTCCCTCGACGCCGATGCCACCGGAGAGATCCTCCACGGCGCCTATCCCCCTGTGCGAGGATCCCTCGGCGTCGGCGTCCATATAGCCCGGAGCTGCTGCTGCTCCGGCCTCACTCTCATTGCTGCTCTACTCTTCCTCTCGCTCATGCTGGAGCTCTGCTCTTGCTCTCGCTCGTGCTACTGATGTTGTCACACCGGCTGATGCAGATACATGAGTTGTTGCTCTCCTCTCGTTCGCGTTGCTGCTCCGGCTGCTATCTGCTAGTGCGTTCCCTGTCGAGCGGCTGCTGATTTAGATCACTGCTTCTCTACTACTAGTGCTCGAGCGGCCTAATCTACCTATGAAGTGCTTCTCTACTACTAGTGCATTCAGTTTCAATAGTTAAGTTTAGAGTCAACACTTTTTACATCATCTGTTGGAGTTAGGTGTTTTTTGGTGATGTAAATGTTAAATCTAGCACATTTTGGTAATGTATTTTACATCATCTATTGGAGATCCTATTAGAATCCCACTTCAGATTAATGATGTCTGCCTTGTACTGCTTCAGCGCCGATGTCGTACACCTCGCTGGAGCTGCTCCAATGACCGAACCATCCATCACAACAGAGCAATACCCTCGACACCGTCTATAGACGCCTCAGATCTTCTTCCACACCTCTAACAACCACCTCCGTCGCAACATCTTCAGCGAGCAACCCAAAGATGTGGACGTCAACACGGCTACGCCAAAGAGGTTGTACGCTTGTCACATCACTTATTACTCTATGTTCATGTCGATCCCTTAGGGCTATTTTGGTTCAAACGAAAAAGTGAAGGAAAAACATAGCAATAGGCAATTTTCTTATGGTACTCTACTATTCAATTATTCATGCATTTGGTTAAAGTGAATGGAGCAAAATAAAGTTGAAGTATTTTTTCCTTTCGTAACCGTTTCAAAGGAAAACATAGAAATTTTAACATACACCTGACTTACTTTTGAAAATCCTATGCTTGAAAACAAGACTAAGTGCATTGGTGACTTACGATTCATGTTGATAGAAATCAAGTGTTTACAAATGATTTGTTTTCCACGTGCATTCCTATCCTATTCCAGTGTTTTTCTTATCCATGCGTTTTAAGAATCCTGCAAGCCAAAGGAGCCCTTACAGAATTACTTCAGTTACAGATAGGTGCGAAGAAAACTTTGTGTGCTTTGTCCTATTCGTCGCGCCGTCGTCGACCTCACCTGAGTTGCTCCATCTACAGAAGCGTCCACCATACCATACATCATGACTCCAGACTGTCTTTCTCCACCTCAGATCTCCTTCCCCGTCGCCGGCAGCCACCGCAACTGCATCACCATCATCGACTCAACAGATGAACCAAAGGAGTATATGGTCCGCAAGAGAGGTGGCGCTCTTTTGTTTCTGCTTACGTTATGCATTGCTTACTATTATCTTCTACTTTATCATCCTATTCACCTCTTAGACTCCTCGTGAGGTCCAAATTAATGTTCAAACTTGAGTTTTAAAATGCTTGTGAGGCACATATCGAGGCAGCAATGAATAGTATCTATGTCTACTATTTGGTTCATCTAGGGTATGTACTATGTGGTTCATCTTGGGTGGGAAACAAATAGTAAAGCAGCCATCATCTGCCTTTTATTAAATTAAAGCTATCATCAGCCTGCTATGATTATTTTTGGATCTATCCACTGGTTGTTACCATCACTCTAGATTTTTGCATGTTCTCCTTATAGAATCTCACTATATTTTTTCGTATGCATGTCAGTTATTGTACACAGTCATGTTGGACATGTACAGAAAAAGAGAACAGTCTTGTGCGGCAGTACACTGTCATGTAGACATCGCTCCATGGTGGGTGCAATGGCACACCCTCGCCCTCCTCTAGATTGTAATCCAGAGGAAGATAGCTATTCAGAGGTCGATTCAGAGGGGGGAACCGACCACTCCTATTCCCCTCCCCGCCTCCGAGGTGTCTGCTCTAACTTGGCATGATGATGTTGGTCATATAACGCATATGGTGCCTTGCATTGCTTACTTTCGACATCATATATATCATCTTCTTAGTTTAGGCATGTTACGTAATGTTACCTATTTAGTATCTATATCATATAGTCCATCTGTTCCATAATGTAGTGTGTATAGATTTTTCTAAAATTCAAACTTTGTAAACTTTGACCAAGTTTATAGAGAAAACTAATTAAAATATACAATACCAAATATATAAAATAAGAAACTACATCTTACGATGAATCTAACGATATATTTTTGGCGTTCTAGATGTAAATATTCTTATTCACAAACTTGGTCAAAGTTGGTGAGGTTTGACTTTAAAAAAATCTATATGCACTACATTATGGAATGGAAGGAGTATGTGAATTATGCAATGTCATATTTTTTAGCCAGACATAATATATGCGAAATACGCAATGCCATCTTGTTTAGTTAGGCTTCATATATTTCAATTATATCTTGACATTCCTTTTTTATTACACTTCCATTTGTCGATAATATTTGTCCATTAAACTACTCTTCCTATGAATCAGTGATGTCTACTACACAACTTTACTCTTATAGACACGTGTTGGGCCTGCAAGGGTAGAGTTTTGTAGGACAGTAGCAATTTTCCCTCAAGTGGATGACCTAACGTTTATCAATCCGTGAGAGGTGTAGGATTAAGATGGTCTCTCTCAAACGACCTTGCAACCAAATACAAGAAATCTCTTGTGTCCCCAACACACCCAATACAATGGCAAATTGTATAGGTGCACTAGTTCGGCGAAGAGATGGTGATAAAAGTGTAATATGGATGGCAGAAATATATTTTTATAATCTGAATAAATAAAAACAGCAAGGTAGCAAATAGTAAACGAGCACAAAAACGGTATTGCAATGCTTGAAAATGAGGCCTAGGGTCCATACTTTCACTAGTGCAATCTCTCAACAATGCTAATAAAATTGGATCATATAACCATCCCTCAAAGTGCGATGAAGAATTACTCCGAAGTTCCTATCTAGTGGAGAACATAAGAATAAATTGTTTGTAGGGTATGAAACCATCTCAAAGCTATTGTTTCCTTTCGATCTATTCAAGAGTTCGTACTAAAATAACACAAAGCAATTCTTTCTGTTCGATCTATCTTAGAGTTCATACTAAAATAACACCAAAGCAAATTCATATTAATAATACTCAATCCAACACAAAGAACTTCAAAGAGTGCCCCAAGATTTCTATCGGAGAAACAAAGACAAGAACGTGCATCAAGCCCTATGCATAGATTACCCCAACGTCACCTCGGGAATCCGCGAGTTGAGTGCCAAAACATATATCAAGTGAATCAATATGATACCCAATTATCACCATGAGTATTCAATTGCAACACATATATCAAGTGTTCTCAAATCCATAGAAGTATTCAATCCGATAACAACGAAATCTCAAAGGGAAAACTCAATTCATCATAACAAGATAGAGAGGGGAAAACACCATATGATCCGACTATACTAACAAACCCCGCGATACATCAAGATCTTGACATCTCAAGAACACGAGAGAGAGTGATTAAACACATAGCTACTGGTACAAACCCTCAGCCCCGAGGGTGGACTACTCCCTCCTCATCATGGTGTCCGCCGGGATGATGAAGATGGCCACCGGAGATGATTCCCCCCTCCGGCAGGGTGCTGGAAAGGGTCTAGATTGGTTTTCGGTGGCTAAAGAGCCTTGCGACGGCGGAACTTCTGATGTAGGTTAACCCCTTATGGTTTCTTTATAGGATTTTTTTGCATTGGTTTCACGCTAAGATGGGCCACGAGGTGAGCACAACCCACCGGGGCAAGCCAGGCACACCAGGCGCGCCCTGGTGGGTTGTGCCCTCCTCGTGGCTCTTCTGGCCCTCCCACGAAGCTTCAGGGGTCTCTTTTGTTCCAAAAAAATCGTCAAAAAGTTTCAAATCATTTGGAGAACTTTCATTTCTGCATAAAAAACAACACCACGGTAGTTCGGCTGAAAACAACGTCAGTTCGGGTTAGTTCCATGGAAATCATAGCAAAACCATATAAAATTGTTGTAAACATGGCATGAATACTCCATAAATTATTGATATGTTAGAGATGTACCAGCATCCCTCAGTTTAATTCCTACTCGTCCCCGAGTAGGTAAATGACAAAAGAAATAATTTATGAAGTGTGAATGCTAGCAAAGTGCATAAATTTGATCAATGATCATTTCAATCACTTTTCCTTGCATCTTAACGACAATTCTTTCTTATAAAACTTCTCATGTTAAAGTAGCAACCAATTCACATGTTAAGATTCAAACAATGAATTCTCTTGAAACTCAACAACCTATGTTCTCCATCACCAAGTAATTGCAATTCAACTTATTCAACAGAGTCTAAGTAAGATCTCCACATAATCAACCATCATATAGTATTCTATGTTTGCTAACACTCACGCGTACACATGAGAAAAACGTTTCAACCAGACACATAGAAAGATAGGGGCTTATAATTTCGCCTTCCAACGTATTCACCTCAAGTGTGATGTTAACAATAATAACTCATGCTACCCATATTCAACTGGACATATGTGCCTAGATCTTTCCTCACCACATGATGCTTGCCAAAGGAGAAAAATAAAAAAGAAATAGAGAGAAAAACTTTGACTCTTTGCATATAAGTAAATACTGAAAAGTAAAAGATAGGCCCTTCGCAGAGGGAAGCAGATGTTGCCATGCGCTTATTTGTTTGTATGCTCAATCGCTTAGTGCAAAAGAACGTCACGTTAATTGCCCCTTATGATAGCAACCTTTATTATGCAGTATGTCGATTTTATTCTTTGCCATCACAAGTTCGTACAACGCTCGATTTTCTCTTACATTGAATGATCTAACACTTTTAAAAGCAATTTTATTGCCTTATTGCACCGATGACAACTTACTTGAGGGATCTTATTCAATCCTTAGGTAGGTATGGTGGACTCTTGAAAATAAGATTTGGGTTTAAGTGTTTTTTGATGCACAAGTAGTATCTCTACTTGGTGCGGAATTCTTGGCTAGCAAAGATGGGGGGCAAGCACCACATGTTGAAGGATCTATGACAACATAGCTTCTATGTGAATATGAACAAACATGAATCATTACGTTGCCTTCCTTGTCCAACGTCAACAATTTAGGCATATAATACTTAGATGGGGGCTCACAATCACAAAAGATTTCCAAGATAGAGTATTTGCATGTGAAAGTTCTCTTCCTTATAATAATTATTCATGAATTTCTTGTATGACCAATATTGTGATTGTCAAGCCTCAAAAGATTTCACTTTCTAAACCCAATGTGAAGCTACCACTAGGCATGATATGATTTAAACTTCATGACATTCAATTTATTCAATAATTTACTCATAGGATATAAGTGAAGCACAAGAGTAAATGACAAGCTACTCCAAAAATATATAAATGAAGATCATGAGCATAATGTTTCTTTCTCTCAAATTAATTTAAGTGAAGCAAGAGAGAATTTCTTAAAAAATACTAAAGCACTTGTGCTCAAAAAGATATAAGTGAAGCACTAGAGCAATTCCATAGAAAAGAGCTTCGTTGACGGGATGTGAATGCCGCTTACTTAGCCTCCCTGGCAACCACTTGAGGACTCTATTTTATTAAAAAAAACTTTCAAACCTAAGTACTTTATTAAAACAGAAAGCAAAAAAAATGACATTCCAAGGATAGAACAACTCATGTGAAGAAGCAAAAACTTAGGTTCAACCGATATTGACCGACAATTGTTGGCGAAGAAAGGTGGGATGCCTACCGGGGCATCCCCAAGCTTAGATGCTTGAGACTTCTTGAAATATTATCTTGAGATGCCTTGGGCATCCCCAAGCTTGAGCTTTGGTGTCTCCTTAATTCTTCTCATATCACGGTTTTCCTAAATCTCAAAAGCTTCATCCACACAAAACTCAACAAGAACTCGTGAGATAAGTTAGTATAAACCAATGCAAAAACCTTATCATTCTCTACTGTAGCCAATCACTAAAATTATTATTCAAAATTGCATCCTAAATGCCTCTGCATATTTAATGCTCTTATCCGAAATAGAATCATTAAACAAGCAAACATATGCAAACAATGCAACCATAACAGCAATCTGCCAAAATAGTACAGTCTGTAAAGAATGCAAGAGTATCAATACTTCTCCAACTACAAAAGTGATGAAAATTTACCACACTGTAGAAAATTTATCAGAGGTTATTATGCAGAAAGTTTCAGCATTTTATCTCATTCTGACTTTTCTAGGGAATTTTTGCAACTGTGGTAAACTTTCTGTTTTCAAACAACAACATGTAGACTTGTAAAATAAGCATGGTAAAGGCTATACTTGACACTTTTATTGAAATAAAATAAGCAAAACATTATTCCAAATTACATAAAGCAAATCCTTACAAAATAAAATGACGCTCCAAGCAAAACACATATTGTGTGACAAATGAAAACGTAGCTCTAAGTGAGGTTACCGATAATGTTGGAGGCGAAAGAGGGGATGCCATCCGGGGCATCCCCAAGCTTAGTTGCTTGGATCTTCCTTGAATATTACCTTGGGGTGCCTTGGGCATCCCCAAGCTTAGGGTCTTGTCACTCCTTATTCTCATCATATCGACATCTCACCCAAAACATGAAAACTTCAATTACACAAAACTTAACAGAACTTTTTGAGATAGGTTAGTATGATAAAGAGCAAACCATTTCACTTTTGCTAATGTCAAAGACAATATTAATAATTGTTCTCACACAATGCATACTGTAGCATATCATTTCCACAATTTATATTGAGCAATATAAGCCATAGAGACAAGCAAACTATGCATTGAAAACAAAATTGTCAAAAACAGAATAGTCTGTAGTTATCTGTACTCAAACCATACTTCTGCTAATACAAGAATTATGAAAAAAATTAGGACCACGTGAGCAATTTGTATATTAATCTTCTGCAAAAATAATCAATTCAAAAGCACTCTTCTGTTAAAAACATGAATTATTTTCATGAGCGCAAAAGTTTCTGTTTTTCAGCAAGATCAAATCAACTATCACCCAACATGATCCCGAAGGTTTTACTTGTATTTCTAAGATGAAGTTGCTCATTTATAACTGTAACAAAGTAATTTTGTTGCTGGATAACTTGGAGGAGCTCAGACCTCTGTTTAGGCAGGAATTTAATTTCAGGAAAATTGTCAAACTGCATTTGGAAAAGTTGTTGCACTTACAGTTTTTATACTGGAAGAAGAGATGTACTATTAGGTACATCAAATTGGTGGAGGAAAACACCAAATTTTTTCATGCCATGGCTACAGAAAGATTTAGAAGGAATTCCATTGCTAGCTTGCAGCAGCCTGATGGTACAGTTATTTCTGAACACTCCCAAATGGAAGGAATGATCTAGAGTGCCTTTAAAGGAAGGATGGGAGTTTCCAGAGGTATTGTCATGGTTTTGATCTGTCTATTCTGCTTAAACATGTGCTTGGCCTAGAGGTGTTGACCAAGCCTTTCACTATTGAGCAAATGGACCTGGTAGTCAAACATATGCCCATTGATAAGGCCCCTAGACTAGATGGTTTCAATGGCCTCTTCTTCAAAAAATGCTGGCACATTATTAAGCATGAATTCGATGCTTTGGCTCGGGACTTTTATGATGGTAAAGCTCAACTGGAAAATATTAATGTGTCATTCATTACTCTCATACCTAAGAAGCTCTCACCTGAAGTGGTTGGGGATTACAGGCCAATTTCTTTGACTGGTATGGGTGTAAAGTTCCTGTCCAAAATGGCTGCTAATAGATTCCAAGAATTGATCATGATGTGCATTCATAAAAATCAATATGGTTTTATTAAGTCCAGGACCATTCAAGACTGTATTAGATGGACTTTAGAGTATTTTCACCAATGCCATCAGTCAAAAAGGCGCATTTTGATTCTCAAGCTAGATTTTGAGAAGGCTTTTGACACCATTGAGCATGAAGCTATCTTGGAGATTATGAAGCACAAAGGGTTCAACACCAAATGGATTAGTTGGGTGAAAGAACTCTTGACATCTGGGACTTCTTCTGTTCTTCTGAATGGTGTGCCTGGCAAGAATTTTGTCTGTAAAAAGGTGTCAGGCAAGGAGATCCTATCTCACCTCTTCTTTTTGTTCTAGCTGCTTATGTTTTGCAATTTGTGGTTAATGATATGCATCTCAGAGGAAAGCTTGAGCTTCCAGTTCCTTGTCATGACAAGGACTACCCAATTGTGCAGTATGCTGATGACACTTTGATTGTTGTCCCAGCTGATGAAAAACAACTGTTGGCTCTTAAGAAAATGTTGATTGTTTTTTCTCAGTCAACTGGGCTTGATGTTAACTACCACAATCTTCTATGGTCCCAATCAATGTTTCGGAGGAGGAAACTCAGAGATTAGCCTCCATTTCTAGTTGTCAAGTGGGAAAGATGCCTTTCACTTACCTGGGTTTACTAGTTGGTACTACCAGACCTACAATGTCTGATTTGCTGCCTCTGGTCACTTGCATGGAGAGGAGAATGTCTCCTAGTTCATCTTTTCTAGCTCAGGGTGGCAGACTGCAATACCTTAACTCTGCCTTATCCTCCTTGCCAATTTTCTTTCTTTGCAGTTTGTTTATCCCTCCTAGTATTTTGAAGCAGCTGCAGAGAATTCAAAGGCAATGCTTGTGGAGGAAAAACAGACAGGAACCTGCTCCATCTTTGGATGCTTGGAATCTGATTTGTAGGCCCAAGAATAAAGGAGGGCTTGGCATTATTGATCTTGGTTTTCAAAATGTGGCTCTGCTACTGAAACATGTCAACAAGTTCCTCAACAAAGCTGATATCCCATGGGTCCAACTCATTTGGAGTTCTTATTACCATGATCTTGTACCTCAAGGAACTTCTCCATGTGGGTCCTTTTGGTTGAAGGATATTCTTAAACTGCTGGATCAATTCAGAGAAGCCACTTGGGTTAAGGCCAATGAGGGTGACACTACCCTTTTCTGGCAGGATAAATGGCAGGTTGGTAATTCTATTTTGCATTTGCAGCACAGGTTTACAAGGTTGTTCTCTTATGCCAAAGATGCTCTAATCCTAGTGAAGGATGGCTTTACTGCTCCGAGCCTGCTATCTTAGTTTCATTTGCCTCTTTCTCAGCAGGCCCATAATGAGCTACAGGTTTTGCCAACTCTCTTACACAGTCATGAAAGGAACCCTGATTTAATGGATGTTTGGTCTTGGCATGGGTCTGACAAACCCTATACTCCTAAGCAGTTCTATATATCTAGGTTCATCAACCATACATTCAACCTCTTCTGACTTGGATTTAGAAAAGCTGCTGCACCACGAAGATCAAGATCTTTGCCTGGATGCTCATCATGGATCGACTAAACACCAAGGATATGGTTGAAAGAAGGCATTGGCATATTGATGATGGAGTTAATTGTGTGCTCTGCCCAACGCATATCATGGAAGATAGGGATCGTCTCTTCTTTAATTGCAACTTCAGCCAGAGGGTCTGGAATTTCCTTCAGATTGATTGGGAGGCTCGTAATGATATGGGTCAGGTTGTTCTCAATTCCAAGAGAAACTTTCAACACCCTTTCTTTGCTGAGGTGGTCATCACTGCTTGCTGGAACATTTGGATCATCAGGAATGGGAAAATCTTTAGGCAGGAAAGACCTAGTTTTAACAGATGGAGAGGGGCTTTTGTAAATGATATGCTTTTACTTTCACACAAGATCAAGGTGAGATTTAAGGAGGACTTGGTTAGATGGATCTCCTTTCTTGCTCCATAGATGTATTTTCTTTCTTATTTCTAGTTGTACATAATTAGATTCTTCTTTCTTTAGTTACCACTGGTAGCCCTTGTAATCCTTTTTATATCAATAAAAGGTTGTGGGGGTTTTCCCTACAATGTTCAGTCAAGAAAAAAGGCTTTACATGGAACTTTATTGGAACAAAAGCAATAAAACATGATTACTACAGTTGCATAATCATGTGAACACACGCAAACAGTAGGTAAAAGTGTTGGGTTGTCTCCCAACGAGCGTTTTTCTTTAATGCCTTTTAAGCTAGGCATGATGATTACAATGATGCTCAGATAAAAGATATGAACTGAAACATAAAAAGAGCATCATCAAGCATATGACTAGCACATTTAAGCCTAACCCACTTCCTATGCATAGGGATTTTGGTAGCAAACAACTTATAGGAACAAGAATCTACTAGAATAGGAAAGAAAAACATGCATAACTTCAAAACTTTGAACATAAAGAGAGGAAACTTGATATTATTGCAATATGTAAAAGCATAATTTCCTCCCTCATAATAATTTTCAGTAGCATCATGAATGAATTCAACAATATAACTATCATATAAAAGCATTCTTTTCATGATGCATAAGCCTATAAATTTTGCTACTCTCCACATAAGCAAATTTATTATCATGAATAGTAGTGGGAGCAAACTCAACAAAATAACTATCATTGGAATAATCAATTTGAGCATTAAAATCATGATGGCAAGTTTCATGGTTATCATTATTCTCTATAGCATACGTGTCATCATCGTAATCATCATTGATAGGAGGCAAGCTACCATTATAACAAATTTGCACATCAAATCTTGGGGGACTAAAAATATCATCTTCATCAAACATAGCATACCCAAGCTCATGGCTTTGCATATAATTAGCAACATGGATATTCAAAGAATTCATACTAACAACATTGCAATCATGCTCATCATTTATACCAATCATTCTATTGAATTCTTCTTCTATCAATTGAGCACAATTTTCCTTTCCATTATTTTCACGAAATACATTATAAACATGAATAATATGATGCAACCTCAATTCCATTTTTTTGTAGTTTTCTATAATAAACCAAACTAGTAATAAAATAAGAGACTAAAAGATTCGATTGCAAGATCTAAAGATATACCTTCATGCACTCACCTCCCCGGCAACGACGCCAGAAAAGAGCTTGATGTCTACTACGCAACTTTATTTTTGTAGACACGTGTTGGGTCTCCAAGCGCAGAGTTTTGTAGGACAATAGCAATTTTCCCTCAAGTGGATGACCTAAGGTTTATCAATCCGTGAGAGGTGTAGGATGAAGGTGGTCTCTCTCAAATGACCCTGCATCCAAATACAAGAAATCTCTTGTGTCCCCAACACACCCAATACAATGGCAAATTGTATAGGTGCACTAGTGAGGCAAAGAGATGGTGATAAAAGTGTAATATGGATGGTAGAAATATATTTTTATAATCTGAATAAATAAAAATAGTAAGGTAGCAAATAGTAAACAGGCACAAAAACGGTATTGCAATACTTCAAAATGAGGTCTAAGGTCCGTACTTTCACTAGTGCAATCTCTCAACAATACTAATATAATTGGATCATATAACCATCCCTCAAAGTGCGATGAAGAATCACTCCAAAGTTCCTATCTACTGGAGAACATAAGAATAAATTTTTTGTAGGGTACGAAACCACCTCAAAGCTATTCTTTCCGTTCGATCTATTCAAGAGTTCGTACTAAAATAACACAAAGCTATTCTTTCCGTTCGATCTATCCTAGAGTTCGTACTAAAATGACACCAAAGCAAATTCATATTCATAATACATAATCCAACAAAAAGAACTTCAAAGAGTGCCCCAAGATTTCTATTGGAGAAACAAAGACAAGAACATTCATCAAACCCTTTGCATAGATTACCCCAATGTCACATCGGAAATCCGTGAGTTGAGTGCCAAAACTTATATCAAGTGAATCAATACGATAACCCATTGTCACCATGAGTATTCAATTGCAAGACATATATCATGTGTTCTCAAAACCATAGAAGTATTCAATCCGATAACAACGAGATCTCAAAGGGAAAACTCAATTCATCACAACAAGATAGAGAGGGAAAAACATCATATGATCCGACTATATTAACAAACCTCGCGATACATCAAGATCATGACATCTCAAGAACACGAGAGAGAGAGAGAGAGAGAGAGAGAGAGAGAGAGAGATTAAACAAATAGCTACTGTTACAAATCCTCAGCCCCGAGGGTGGACTACTCCCTCCTCATCGTGGTGGCTGCCGGGATGATGAAGATGGCCACCGGAGATGATACCCCCCTCCGACAGGGTGCCGAAAAGGGTCTAGATTGGTTTTCAGTGGCTACAGAGCCTTGCGGCAGTGGAACTTCGGATCTAGGTTAACCCCTGATGGTTTCTCTATTTATAGGATTTTTTGGTGTTGGTTTCACGCTAAGATGGGCCTCGAGGTGAGCACAACCCACTGGGGCAAGACAGGACCACCAGGCGCGCCCTGGTGGGTTGTGCCCTCCTTGTGGCTCTTCTGGCCCTCCCAAGAAGCTTCGGGGGGCTCTTTTTCCCCCAAAAAAATCATCAAAAAGTTTCAGCTCATTTGGAGAACTTTCATTCCTGCAACAAAAACAACACCACGGTAGTTCTGCTGAAAACAGCGTCAGTCCGGGTTAGTTTCATCCAAATCATACCAAAACCATATAAAATTGTTGTAAACATAGCATGAATACATCTTAAATTATTGATACGTTAGAGACATATCAATCACCATTTGAGTGGGTGATGGGAAAATCTGGTGTGAGAACAAGGTCTTTAGAGCAGACAGTGCTACCTGTCGAAGCAGATTTCTTGTTGAGTCCAGATAGCTCCTCAAAGGAGGATTCAGAGATAGATGACCAGTCCTACCCCCCACCCGAGGTGTATGCTCTAACTTGGCAGGGTTATACTGCTCGTATCATGTGTATGGTGTCTTGCATTGCACAGTTTAGACATCATATACACAATATTCAACACCATGTGCTTAGTTCAGACATCATATATGTGAATGCCATCTACTTAGTATATAAATCACATATGAGAATGATACCATGCCATCATGTTTACTTAGATAACATGTATGTGAATTATTTCATGCGAACCTATTTACTAAATACATCATCTAGTTATCTCATTCCATCCTGTTTAGTTAGTCATCATATCTTTGAATCATGTCATGCTATCCTATTTAGATAGATATCGCATATGTCAAATTAGAGAAACTGCGGTATGGGAAAAATAATCAACTAGGACTCTATGGGATGGCTCCTCTCCCACCCACCCACCCTCCCCTCCCACGGCCTAGGTTTTCCGGTGATCTACACTTCTAGCCAGTGAATTGTGGATCTTCCCCGCTCATCTACTCCGGCGTCCTTTGATCTACACGTCTATACCCATCTCATATGGGTACTCCTGGTGGATCAATGTTGGATTTGGATTTCTTGGCGGGCTCCATCTTTGCGGATAAGGTTTTCATTTATTGTGGGAGATCTGTCCACCCCACGGATGACACAAGCCATT
The DNA here is from genome assembly GCA_021605205.1 of Aegilops longissima. NCBI lineage: Eukaryota > Viridiplantae > Streptophyta > Magnoliopsida > Poales > Poaceae > Aegilops > Aegilops longissima. The sequence continues at coordinate 227,113,494 of CM038679.1, read as the reverse complement.
TCATTATGGTTGTGTCTTTTAGCCAACACGATTTCCATCTTAATGAAGATTCAGTGGCGGCTGCCTTGGAATCAGCAATTGGGGGATCGGCCATTGATTTGACGGTCCAACTCATCAGTGACAAGGTATTTTAATTTATTGTCTCCTGCAAGCAAGTTGGCTTCTACACCCTCCAGTTGAGATCATTTGCATGCCCGCATTTCAAATGTTATTTTCATCTTTGGGGGAATGGTGGTCCCTCCAAAAAGCGTGCTACTATGGGCATGATTGCTATGCATAGACCACCATCAAAGTCTTCTCTTAGATCGAGTTCATCTATGGGAAAGAAAATCTCCTTTGCCACGTTTCAGCAGTACCCAGCTTGTAAGGGTTATAGATTTCCACCTACACAACTCTGTGTGGATATGGTTTTTGATGCTGATTACGATGTTCATCCATGTGAGAAAGTGATCTTGCCATCACCGCCGGTGACCAACCTTAAGTGGACGGTGGCGACGCCACCCATCTCTTTCGGAACGATCAACGTCCCTGCCAAGAATACTGCCGTCCTATCTGGAACTGTCCCAATCTGGTTAGGCAACGAGTTGCAGGTGACACATGACATCGTGTCAAGTGGTTGCCTTGCACCGGTCTCACCAACCCAACCTAGCTCGCCGGCCTAGCATGGCTCGCCGGCCCATCATGGCACGCCGGCCCATCATGGCTCTCTGTCCCCCTCTGGCATTTCTATGGCCCAATCTATGCCCCAACCACCGGTGGCTCTCTTGGATAATTCTGTCTCCTCGATAGGAAAATATTCTCAGGTTGTTATGGACGTCCAACTGACGGACTCTTCTGTGGATCTGCTAGGGTTAATGATCTCCTTGATGATATTGTGTTCAATGTTTGGAAATGCCAGAACTGTTTATCTATGCTTCATCATACCACCTCTTGAACCAAGCAGGTCCGGTGCCGTAGACGCTTTCGACAGGGCCACAGGGCCAAGGGATGCTCTGACTCTGCACCTTCCCCAACTTACAAGTGGGTCCCGTGAGTCAATTCTGATTCATCGGGCCGGTCTGTGAAGATATCCTCGCCTGGCGCCTCGGTTTCCCTCCCACCCCACACTCCTGGGTGCTTGCTCAGTCCCATCACGCCTGCCACCCCATCGCTTCCACCATTGCTTGCAGAGCCACTGCCCACTATGCCTCCGCCGCCCACCTCACCACCACCTCCCACTACGCATCGGCCGTCAGCCACTGAGGATCTTGCCTCGCCATCTGCTTCATCATCGTAGCCGGCAATGGCCAACTTCACCTTGAACCCCATGGAGTTCGTCCCACCGGGTTTCGAAATCATTGACAGTGGGCCGCGACGCCTCCCGCGCACCTTCTTATCTCCGGCTGTGGCTCCTGATCGTCAACATGAAGATTACGCCATTGCCATTGTTAAGCCAGCTCCTCTGCCTGAAGAAGTTCTCATCTACAGAAATATGGTCAGTGATTTTGTTGTCAACACTCTTGGCCGAGCCGTTCTTGATGCTCAACCTTGGATTCAAGGAGTTGGCCTCTTTCGTTTTCGTATCCCAGTTGCTAGGCAGGCTCTTGTAGATCATCTGCCATTCGAACTAGATAATGGTAGATTTGTTAGATTCGTGGCACATGATGAGGGTATTAACTACAGATCTACTCAAGGTTTTCGTCGGGGATGGGTCATGATTGTTAGAATACCTCTGGATTATAGGCGCACGCAGTACATTGCAGATGCAATCAACACTTTTAATCGTTTTCATCACTGGCATCAGGAAGATCCTCTCCTTGTTCGCACTCTGGCGTATGTTTCTTTTCCGGTGACAACTTTAGTGTCGCGTGATGTAGTGTATCGTGATTATGCAGACTTTGGTGGAGCTCGAGTTTCTTGGTCTGCTCCGATATATATCTTCTCTGCGGACTTTGTTGATGTTTTGCCAGTGGATGAGGATCCTATGCCTTTCGATGGCAACCCTCATCCTCTCCCTGGGCACCTCCAATTTGATAACCACAATTGGGTTATGTCTGAGTTTCCTGAGATTGGTTGGGATGAGCTGCCACCACCAGCACATGATCATGTTCAACCTCATCAGGATGTTCCACACAATGAGCAGAACGTTGAGCTGCAAGAGCTTGTTTAAGAAAATCAAGTTGATGCGAATCAGTCGCAAGAATCGGTCATTCTGCAAGTTTCTGATGCTTCTATTAATGATGATGAACCAGTGGCTGATATGGTGATCTATCAACCCCCAGCTGCCCCAATGCAACCTCCTCCGCATATTCGACAGGTTCTGACTGTATTTGGCCCTGTTCTTCCCCCGGTTATGCAGTGGCAATGCACTTTTCAGACGATTATGCCGTCACTTTTCACCGCTGACTTTCCAAAGTTTGTGTTCAAGTCTGAATTTGGGTCTCTTCTGCTGGCTAAGAGATCCTGGGATTTCTGTTACAATGGTTCAGAGTTTAGCTTCACCCTGTAGCCTCTGTTCGATTCCTCTTGCTGCATTCCTAGCCGTGCATCTCCTGTCAAGAGGCTAGTTGCAAGGGCTCTTTGCTTCGATGATCTCTCTGAACCTGTCACGGAGTCCATCGAGTTCACTGCTTTCCCAAAACTGGCTGTGAAGCGTGGCCGAAAGCCGAAGTCTACTAAAGTTTTGGTGGACACGGAGGTTCGTCGCGGTGCACGTCTCAGCGTGCTACGTGACGGCTATCGTGCAGCTCCAAGCACTGGCTCTAGCCAGATCAAGACTCCTCACACTTTGAAGAAGCGGAAAACCAAGTCAACACAGTTAGATGGGAGCTCGTCAGTGCCTCCACCAATGGCTATTGCAGACCTTCAGCGTATTGGGACTCGACTGCGCATCGCTCTTGAGAAGATTACCGCGGATAAGCTTGTGGCTAATCCAGCAAACTCCACCAGCAGCAAGAGTTCTGATGAATAATTGCACCAGGCAGCTTTCTGTTCTATGGCGTACCTTTAAATGCCATCTATCTTTATTTATGTTTTCATGTTTGGAACTCTGTCATTTTGCTCTGCTTAGCTGGTCCGTGGAGGTCATTGCGTGATCTACTTTTGCTGCACTCTCTTATGGTTTGTATTGAATCAGTCCGGGTTTAAAGACTGGAAGGTTTTATGTTGGAATGTGCACGGCCTTAATTCTGAAGCGCGGCAACTCGCTGTTAAACAAAATATTGATGAAAGTGGTTGTTCTGTGGTCTGTCTCCAAGAAACAAAGTGTATGCATATCGATCACAGGTTCATTAGGAGGTTTTGTCCACGGCGCTTTGATAATTTTTGTTATGTGCCTTCGGTGGGTGCCTCGGCTGGTATGGTCATTATTCGGAACTCTTCCTTTTTTGAGGGCATATTAATTGAGGCAAAGACTTATGGAATCATTGTGGACTTCCGCTCGAAGCACACCTCAGATGTTTGCACCCTAGTCATTGTTTATGGCCCATGTCAGGGTCCAGCCCGTGATGAATTCGTCCAGTGTTTATATAACCTTGACATTAATTGTGATGATAATTGGCTTCTTTTGGGCGATTTTAATTTTATGCGATCATTGGAAAACCGTAATTTGCCTGGTGGTAATGTCAGTGACATCTTTCTCTTTAAAGAAATTATTGGTCATTTGGGTCTTGTTGAGCTACCAATAAAAGAAGACAGTTCACTTGGTCAAATATGCAATCTTAACCTTTACTTGAACAAATTGACTAGTTTTTTTACTTCAGTCACATGGACTTCGGATCATCCCAACACGCTTGTTTTGTGTCTTGCACGCACTGCCTCCGATCATATGCCTTGCGTGGTCATGATCGCCACTGCCATTCCTAAGGCTAAGGTCTTCCGCTTTGAAAATTACTGGATTGAGTTGCCTAGATTTAATGCATGTGTTGCTCAAGTATGGAATAGATCAGTGGGTAGATCCTCGGTTGCCTTAACTATATCTTCTAAATTCAAAGCTCTTCGGTATGCCCTCAAGAAATGGCATTTAAACTTGTCAACAGTTAAGGCGCTCATTTCAGATTGCAACAAAGTCATTCTTTACTTTGATGGTCTGGAGGAGATTGGGCCTTTGAGTAGGCCAGAGTTTAATTCCAGGCGAATTGTGAAATTGCATCTGGAGGATATTTTGCATTGGAAATTTGTTTATTGGAAGCAACATTACAATACGAAGCATTAAACTTGGTGAGGAAAATTCAGAAAAAATTCATGCCATGGCCACTGAAAGGTTTCAGAGGAACACAATTTCTTCAACCAAGAATTCAGCAGGTGAGGTGGTCTCTGATCACCAGCAGTTGGCTGGCATGTTTTGGTTGGATTTTAACCAATGTATGGGCCAAGAAAATGGAATTTACATGGGATTTGATTTGGACACCTTAATTACACGACTTGATGGTCTGGAGGATCTATCTCAACCATTCACGGATTTTGAGGTCGAGTCTGTAATTAAGAACATGCCAACTGATCGTGCACCTGGTCCCGATGGCTTTACTGGCCTCTTCTTAAAGAGGTGCTGGCCAATCCTCAAGGAGGATTTCATGCAACTTGTCAAGGAGTTTTTTGAGGGGAAGTGCAATTTGGAATGTCTTAATATGCAATTAATTACTCTTATCCCCAAGAAACTGAGCCCTGAAGTGGTTGGCGATTTTCTGCCCATCTCATTGACCAACACGTGCTTGAAGTTTTTAACTAAACTGTTGGCTAATCGTCTCCAGAAAGTGATCCTGAGATGCATCCACTGTAATCAATATTGTTTTCTACGGTGTCGATCTATTCAAGATTGTCTGGCTTGGTGTTTTGAGTATATACATCAATGTAAGGCGTCAAAGCGGCCCATCATTCTCCTCAAGCTTGACTTTACGAAGGCATTCGATACAATTGAGCATGAGGTTATTCTCAGAATTTTGCAATGCAAGCGTTTTGACAGTCACTGGACGGGCTGGATTAATAGCATCTTGTCTACGGGATCTTCTTCTGTGCTCTTAAACGGAGTGCCGGGCAATCACTTTGTGTGCAGGACGGGCGTTCGTCAAGGGGATCCTCTATCCCCGTTATTGTTTGTGATTGCGGTTGACTTACTTCAGTCTGTGGTCAACGAGATGTGTTCCAGGAACATTCTTTCATTGCCAATCCCAACTAGCTCCAATGATAATCCGATTGTCCAATATGCGGACGACACCCTAATCGTCCTGCCTGCGACCGACGATCAACTCATTGCCTTCAAGGAGATGCTTGCCACTTTTGCGGCGTCAACTGGCCTACGCGTCATATTCAGTAAATCCTCTCTTATTCCAATCAATATGAGTGATGAGGAGGGAGCTAGGGTTGCCACTTTGCTTGGATGCGATGTTGGCTCCATGCCATTCACATACCTAGGGCTGCCAACGGGAACTTCTAGACCTACAATCTATGATCTTCTGCCTCTGGTTGATCGCATTGAGCGTCGTTTATCTGCATCCTCATGCTTGTTGAATCAAGGGAGCCGACTACAACTACTGCAATTGGTTTTGTGTTCCATGCCAATTTATTACTTGTTTACACTATCTCTTCCCAAGGGCATATTGCAACAAATATAGCGCATCATGCGGCAATGTCTGTGGAGAGGAAATAAGGATAATCCACGCCAATCATTAGCTGCTTGGGATTTGGTCTGTGGCCCTAAGAAGTACGGTGGTCTGGGTGTTCTTAATTTGGGTATTCAAAATGAGGCTTTGTTGCTCAAGCACCTCTTCAAGTTCTCTAACAAGGTTGATGTGCCTTGGGTCACATTAATTTGGGACACTTATTACGCTTCCTCACCGCCACCAAGCACTCAGAGCTGTGGCGCCTTTTGGTGGCGTGATGTCATGCGTTTATATAACAACTTTTGCAAGATATCTGTTCCACAAGTACATGCAGGCAACATGGTGCTTTTTTGGCTCGGTCGATGGCAACTGGGTAATCATGCTATCTTATTGCATGAGCGTTTCCCGAGGCTCCATTCATTTGTGATTGATGGTGTGATCACTGTCAAAGAATTTATGGAACGTCCTGACGCCTCGGATCATTTCCATCTGCCTCTGTCGCCGGAGGCCTATACTAAGTTCACCCAACTATAGACCCTGCTTCCTTTGATCAACCTGGATGAGGAGAGGAAGGACATTTGGAAATGGCCATCTAAATCTGGTAATTTTAAGTCAAAGATTTACTATGAGTTCTGCTTCTCCCACCTAGTGGTTGATCCCATTTTCAAATGGATTTGGATGTGTGCATGCATGCTCAAGTTCAAGGTGTTTGGTTGGCTTCTTTTAATGGATCGCTTGAATACCAGGGATATGATGCAGCACCGACACTAGATCATCTAGCATGACACATGTGTGATATGCCGCTGTGCTACCCATGAAGATCGGGCTCATCTTTTCTTTGCTTGCAACTTTAGTCAAAGGGTTTGGAACTATCTTGGAATTTCTTGGACTGTGCAGCAGAACCAGACCACATATGAGATGACTCAATCGGCTAGGAAGGATTTTGGTCTTCCTTTCTTCACAGAGGTTGTATTCACTGCTTCATGGAATATTTGGACACAAAGGAATGGGAAGATCTTCATAAATGAGCAGCCTGCCTTTAGAACTTGGAGGAGGAACTTTATCCATGACATTTCTCTTTTGTCTCATAGAATTAGATGTAAATATAAAGATAGCTTAATCTCTTGGATAGCTTCCATTTCCTAGACCTCTTTGTAAGTATTTCCTATCTTCTGCTTGTAAATTTGTAAGTTTGTAACTTCTCTATTTCTTCTGCTTGTAAATTTATGTCATATTATCATGTTTAGTTAAACAACATATATGTGAACTATTTCATGCCTTCTTTGTTCCTCACTATCTATTGCATCTGTCTTTCATACAAGGTTTGTACATTCAACTACTTTTCTTGTTTATCAGCCATTTGAATTGAGTGGGGTGGCGGCAGTATCTAGCGGAGTAAAAACACGGTCTTCAAAAAAAACAGTGGTACCTATTGATGGAGATAGCACCCCAATTGTACTTGCACAAGAACGAGCCATACCACACATATCCCAGACTCTCGCAGATTGTACCCCTACTCCAATGGACAGAGAACCAACTTTACCCAATCTAACCACAACCCTAGCAGATAGTAACCCAGTTCCAGTTGACACAACACCATCTCCACCACAGAGCTACCAAACAAGAGCAGTTAGTAAGGCAGCTTGAGTGCCCAAAGCGCGAGGACTACCACGGCGAACCCCAACTCCACCAGTTAGTACACCTATTCCTGTGGACGAAGCGCAAACAGTTATCCGTAGTTTAGAGTCTATCTCATTTGATGTTGTTAAATCCTATGTGTGTATCTTCCCATCATGGAAATACTATACTGAAGATGAAGGAAAAAGCCAATTGCAAGTGTTCCTCCAGGAGTTATGTGTAAGTAATTTTATTCATGGAAATTACTTGCTTTATCCCATAATTTCTACCTCCATGCTAGTTATACACAACAAATGTTCACATTTTCTCTATAGAGAAGGACAGATTTGGAAACGCAGGATGAGGTAACTTGTGCTAATAGTAGTGCTATCTTCAAGAATGCTTTGCGGCAGTATCAGAATTACGTGAAGAAAACATACTTCATTGGTAAGGAAACTCATCAAATTCCCTTACTTTCTTCGGAGACACATTTACGGGATTATGACTGGGAACGCCTTGTTCTGTACTAGTCCAGACCCAAGAATCTGGTAGGGTCTATGAGAACATATTTCATTTTCAAGTTCTATATGCATGCGTCTTACTGTATGTTCTTGTAGAACAAGTACTTAAACCTGAAGAACAATTGTTCTCATGTAAGATTTCATAGCTTTGGTGCATGCTGCTTTGTTCTTATATCACTGTATTTACTCATACCAACAAAAGTTTAAATTTAAGTATCCAATTGAAACTTGAAGGGCACAACAAGTATGTTTAGACATGTTTCTTTAACTGGTTTCCTCTTCTAAATTACTCTAGGTTGATTTCAATTTCAATTGTGTAGACAGTTGTCTTCTCATTTCATGCACATTACTAGCATCAAAACAGAGCCAATAGTATTGTCAGCTATACATGTATACCCGCGGTACCCATCTGAAATCTTGTGGTGCCATGTAGTTTCCCATGCTTATATTCTTTCAATGTTGCTTTGTCGTGAACTGATATGATTTGAACTCTGTCTCTATTTTGATTTGGCAAGACAATGCGGTGGCCATAGCACATAGTTTGTTTGATGCTTTTATTATGCATTGCTTCGCAATAGAAGACTTCTACTGAACTGGTTCAGCAAAATGAGTTTCATATACTATGCTAAACCTATTATGTGTCTTCTTGTTTCTTGTTTTAGAATGCTGACATAATATTGGAGAAGCGTACCCCACTAAGCAATGGTAAAGGAAGTAATGGGGATAAGGTTCAGGATATTGAGACAACCCTGTTGGTTTCCAACAAAGCTGATAAAACGAATAAGGAAACCTATCTTGAAGATAGTGAGACAACCCCAAAGTCTTGTCTTGATGTAGTGTTTAAGTTACTGGCCACTACAACTGGCAAAAGCTCTTCGAACTTGCTGTCTGAATCAGTTTGGTTTCTTGAGTCTCTATAAGCTAAAAGACACCGATCAGCTGTGCTACAACAAGAAGCCAAAGGACTAAGGAAGTCCCTGCAGAATTCATATGCATACTTTCTGGTGCAACAGCAAGCGCTGGAGGATTTTAGCGCCAAATAAGAGAAAACTAATAAGCTTGCTAAACTTATTACCAGCATGGTCGATACCCAGGATGACTTTTCTTGAGTTTTTCTAAAGTAGTTTCAGTTATGGCCTTGTTTTGGTGCCGGCCGCATTTATTTGCACAGGTGGCCAATTAAAATGCCCGATGTATGTAATATGCTGCTTTTTCCCTATATTTGCACTGGTGGCGAACTTTGATGCCCAGTGGATGTAATATGTGTAATAGCCGTAATAGCATAGCATAAGTTGCTTGCTAATTTATTTCCTTATTGTCTAGTTTATTTGCTTACTTGTAGTTACTAAAGTTTTTTTTCACGATTTGCTAGTGGCCACAATAACCTTTTTTAGAACTAGGCCACAATAACTGATAACCCACAAGTATAGGGAATCGCAATAGTTTTCGAGGGTAGAGTATTCAACCCAAATTTACAGATTCGACACAAGGGGAGCCAAAGAATATTTGTAAGTATTAGCAGCTGAGTTGTCAATTCAACAACACGTGGAGAATAATTGTCTGCAGCAAAGTGATCAGTGGCAAAGTAATATGATAGTTTTGATAATAGTAGTAGCAGCAATAGTAACGGTAACAGTGATAGCAGTGATTTTGTAGCAAGTGCAACAATAACAATAGCAGTTGTAACTTAGCAGAAACAATATAAGATAAATTCGTAGGCATTGGATCAGTGATTTGTTGGATGATATTCATCATGTGATAATTATAACCTAGGGTGATACGGCACTAGCTCCAGTTTATAAATATAATGTAGGCATGTATTCTGTAAATAGTCATACATGCTTATGGAAAGAACTTGCATGACATGTTTTGTCCTATCCTCCCGTGGCAGCGGGGTCCTATTGGAAACTAAGGGATATTAAGGCCTCCTTTTAATAGAGAACCGGAGCAAAGCATTAACACATGAGTGGTCCCAAATATTGTCACTCCGGGGTTGCCGGATCATAACACGTAGTCGGTGACTATAACTTGCAAGATCGGATCTAGAACATGGATATAATAGTGATAACATAAATGGTTTAGATCTGAAATCGTGGCACCCGGGACCAAAGTGACAAGCATTAAGCATGGCAAAGTTGTAGCAACATCAATCTCAGAACATAGTGGATACTAGGGATCCAGGCCTAACAAAACTAACTAGATTACATGATGAATCTCATCCAGCTACTCACCGACTAGCGAGCCTATGAAGGAATTACTTACTCCCGGTGGGGAGCATCATGGAATTGGCGATGGAGAAGGGTTGGTGATGACGAATATCAAAGGTCCCTCTCTCCGGAGCCCCAAACGGACTCCAAATCTGGCCTCCCGATGAAGAACATGAGGTCACGGCGGCTCTGTCTCGTGGAACATGATAATTCTTTCTCCCTAATTTTTTCTGGAAATATGTGATTTTATAGTGTCGGTTTCAGGGTATGCGGGGCCACTAGGTGGGGACAACCCACCTGGTCGCCTGGAGGGAGGCGCGCCCTGGTGGGTTGTGTCGACACATGCAAATTTAATTAGGACGGCAGCGTAATACCGCATATAGGTAGGTATGATGGACTCATCTAGAATAACTTGGGTTTCAGGTTTTCGATGTACAAGCAGAATTCGTACTTAGTACAGGCGAAGGCTAGCAAATAGGTTGAGAAGCGGCCAGCTAGAGAGCAACAACGGTCATGAACATGCATTATGCATAAGTAACATTGGACACTAGCATGAGTAGGATATGAACACCATGAATATAAATATCATAGAGGCTATGTTGGTTTTGATTCAACTACATGCATGAACATGTGCCAAGTCTAGCCACTCGAACATTCATAGGAGGATACCATATCATGATACTACATAATCATTTTAATGCAATGTTGACATCCAAGATAAATTATTATCCACTCCTAGCTACTTATGCAGCCCGTTGTTGCATACATGTTTAATCATAATGGGCTGAATCATGGATACTTGGATAAACATATTTACAAAAATAGAACAAGTCGAGTTCATACCCGTTTCTCTCTTCCACGGCCAGTTCATTGAATGTCGTCATTATTGCCTTTCACTTGCACGACCGAACATTTTATTCAACAGGAGAAGAAAAGGTAAAATGGGATCTCTATTAGATCAACAATAATGCAAATGAGAGCCACTCAACATTTTCATCGTGATCTTCTCCTCGGGATGACTCAACAAAAAGAAAAGAAATTCAGTGAAACACACTGTTGGGGATATAACTATTAGGTATAACCCGCCCAGGAGGGGTCGGGTCATACCGCTGGTGACTTAAAGATGAAGATGGCGGGTCATGAAGCGAGCCTATTTAAGGCCCAAGACCTCGAGGCGACTTGAGGCCCAAGAGGATGAACCGCCATATGTATAACTTGTATTGTAAGGCAAGCTTAGTTAGCCACCGAGCCGGACACATTGTGTATGAGCCGACCGGGACTCTGTAAGCCGCCGAGCATCAACCTGTGTATATGAAGGGGTGACCCGGTGGCGGGTTAGGACAAGAAACAAGAGATTGAGAACTAGGTCAAGCATATTCGTTCGTGGTAATCGAAACCCAAGCAATACAACCCCGAACAGGAGTAAGCCTTTACCTCTTTGCGAGGGGCCGAACCAGTATAAACTCTCTGTGTCCTTTGTCCCGATTAACCCCTTCAAGCTAACCTAGTTGTGATGGCTCCACACCTAAGTCCTTTCGCTAGGGCATCTGCCGTGTTAAGTCCATGATAGTTGGCGCCCACCATGGGGCCAGTGCATGGTGGTTTCGAGTTCTTGAAGGGCAACTTCGCAGGGATCAAGGGATATGATGTAGGCTGGATGACCAAGACTCATCGCGGGGAGCTCTACATCGACAACGCTGGCTGGGGCCCTGAGGCTGGCTCAGTTGAGTACGGATACTGGGTCCCCTTTGATGGACTCCACGTCTTCATCGGCAAGATCAGCCAGTCAGGCCCTGAGCCGGACACCTGCACCGATATCATCGAGATGGCTCAGCGCGCACGAACCACCAAGGTTCAAACCGCCGGGAAGTACGCCTTTCTTGGTTTTATCCATGGGGCAGAATTTGAGGAAGGATCTGTGTCTGGTGGTGAGACGGCCATCTACTCTGATGGTGAGTCGTCAACCGGTGAGACAAATTTAATGTATCAAATGCAAGACGACCAGCTTGGGGGCTGTTCCGATGGCGACAGTATTCCAGACCCCTATGAGCCGCCTAACCGGGTCGCGATCTTCATGGCCGGTACACAGCCGGCGCTCAATTGAACAACTGCTGCGGCTATGACCCCTAATTCAACGGCTGCAGCGACAGGCGGAGCTAGTGGCTTTGCGCGCCCGCCGGCTCAGGTTCTAACCGAGTTGTTGGATGCTTCTGCGACTTTGATGGGGCGTAGGTAACCCCGGAGAATCAAGAGCAGCACAGTGGATGTCGTGAAGCTACGAGTTGAGATAGCTCAAGCCAAGGAATAACTTGCTGTTGAGAATGCTAGGATGGCAACGGAACGAGCTGCTTTGGACGCTTAGGCACAACAGATTCAGGCAGAGACTTTTCGGCTTACCTTGGTTCAAAATGCTTCGAGCGCCATCATGAGGAGGAGGCACCAGAGCCGTCTACCTATAGAGTTTGAGGCTAGGAACATTTTTAACACGCCTAGGGTAGGGACCAGTGACCCGCCCATGGCCAACCAGGTTGTTGAGACACACGTGACCGGAGCCGGTTCAGCCACGCTCTGCGGACCCGCCCCGTTTGAATTTAACTCCGCCTCAGCATGTTCCAACATCGTCGGTGTCAGTGTACAAAAAGAGGGGTGCGTTTTTGTACCCCTATACCTGTGCATGGGCAGTCGGAGCCGCGCCTATGGTCACGCCAAGCAGAACAGGGGAGGTGAGCCAAGGTAAGACCGAAGCCCAAGACAATCAGAGCAACGCCAAGGCCAAGACCACAAAGAGCAGATGGACGAAGCAGGTTCCCCCGGCAAGACCCTTGCCAGGGGCAGCCCCGGCAAGACCCTTGTCGGGGCAGCTCGCCCCACACCAACAGAGCAAGCCACCCTTGAGTCCACGGTCCCCAACGCCATCATCCATGTGGGGCCAGGGCTAGGGAAGGCACCTATGTGGTGGCATGCAGATCTTTGTGAAGACATATTCAAGATCAGATGAGGGTTAGAAGACGACGATCCTCGGCAAGATCCTTGTTGAGGAAGGCCACCAGACCCCCGGCAAGGCCCTTGCCGGGGACGATAGCGCGCCACGGCAAGACCCTTGCCGGGCCACACGGCAAGATCCTTGTCGGGCCACCAGGCAAGGCCCTCACCAAGGGCGCCAGCAGGGCCACCGCCAGGCCCACGCCAACCAAGCTTCCACCTCCATTCACATGCAGCTGCCAGCCCAACCAGCTGGGCGGGCACCTGCGTGGCAACATGCAGCTCCCAAGCCAACTCATCGAGCGACTGCGTGGTGGCATGCAGATCTTCGTGAAGGCTCCACCACCGTGCTACCTCAGCTGTCTGCCTGCCTACATGGCGCCGCATGCATCGCTGGCCAGGGCGCGTGTCGAAGTGAGGAGGAGCGGCGACGGACGGGACGGGCCTCGCCCCCGTCCCCAGTAAAGCAAGGGGACACCTAAGCTACGCATTAAATGCATCGTGTCCTGTAATACGAGTGATAAGCTTAGGGCACTGTACGCCTTTCCACCTCCTGTGTGCCACTGTGGCAGCCCCTTTCGTCTATAAAAGGAGGCCCATGGCATACTCGAGAAGGATTCGGCTCTTTCGAACCACGCACTGACCACAGCTAGTTCGAGAGCTCAAGAACTCTCTGAAATACACCCACCAAAGCAGGACTAGGGTTTTACGCATCCTCGTGCCCCGAACCTGGGTAAACGATCCTTGTGCTATCTACTAGCCCTGCTCTTCTCGCAACACCGCGCCCCGGCAACCATAGTAGGGATTCTTGTGATCCCATAGGTGTCGTTCCACACCGACATCTTTGGCGCGCCAGGTAGGGGGCGCAATTGTGAGAATCTAGTCTAGTAGTTACCCTAGGAGTTCTTCGTCACCATGGCTCCTAAGAAGAAGACGGCCACAGCGATTGGCTCGTTGGGAGCCGAACGGGCAGACGAGCAGTGGACCGGTCGTAGAGAGGACCCAGGCCACGGTCCGTGAGCACCGGCATCGCCCAGGCAGTCGGAGCCTGGCGAGCGGCGTCGTTCGCGCGCCAGACGAGTGGCTACACGTCGCCGGATCCAAAGACGGAGCTGGGGCCCCTGCAGGCGGCGCGGGCCCCTCCAGGGGTGTCGTTGTGCCACCTCCGGGCGGTGCAGCGACCTCCAGGACGCCTACACCAGCGACCACCGCGCGCTCTTCCCATGGTGTGCGCGCCGAGCAGCGTCACCACGTCGGTGACCCTGGGCACCACCGTGGGAAGAGCCCTGTGCATCATCCGCAAGATGAAGGGGTTCAGCACGCCCGCCAAAGCGCTGGAAAAATGGCACGCAGCCGCTGGGTCGTAACGGAGCTCCTTCTAACGTAGTTAGAAGTCGAAGCGCGCCACGATCCACGCGGTTGTCGCCGCCGCCCACGCCAGCGGAAGCTTTTGCGTGCGCGTAGCTACTCCTCGACTTCCCTCCTGCTGTGGAGAAGCTCGACGAGTGGAGGGCCACCTGAAGGAAATATGCCCTAGAGGCAATAATAAAGTTATTATTTATTTCCTTATATCATGATAAATGTTTATTATTCATGCTAGAATTGTATTAACCGGAAACATAATACATGTGTGAATACATAGACAAACAGAGTGTCACTAGTATGCCTCTACTTTACTAGCTCGTTAATCGAAGATGGTTATGTTTCCTAACCATAGACATGAGTTGTCATTTGATTAACGGGATCACATCATTAGGAGAATGATGTGATTGACTTGACCCATTCCGTTAGCTTAGCACTTGATCGCTTAGTATGTTGCTTATGCTTTCTTCATGACTTATACAAAGTTCCTCGCAACTATGAGATTATGCAACTCCGTTTACGGAGGAACACTTTGTGTGCTACCAAACGTCACAACGAATCGGGTGATTATAAAGGTACTCTCAGTGTCTCCAAAAGTATATGTTGAGTTGGCATAATTGAGATTAGGTTTTGTCACTCCGATTGTCGGAGAGGTATCTCTGGGCCTTCTCGGTAATACTCATCACCTAAGCCTTGCAAGCATTGTAACTAATGAGTTAGTTATGAAATGATGTATTACAGAACGAGTAAAGAGACTTGCCGGTAATGATATTGAACTAGGATACCGACGATCGAATCTCGGGCAAGTAACATACCAATGACAAAGGGAACAACGTATGTTGTTATGCGGTTTGACCGATAAGGATCTTCGTAGAATATGTAGGAACCAATATGAACATCCAGGTTCCGCTATTGGTTATTGACCGAGAATAGTTCTAGGTCATGTCTACATAGTTCTCGAACCCGTAGGGTCCACACGCTTAACGTTACGATGACAGTTTATTATGAGTTTATAAGTTTTGATGTACGAAGTTTGTTCGAGTCCGGATGTGATCACGGACATGACGAGGAGTCTCGAAATGGTCGAGACATAAAGATCGATATATTGGAAGCCTATGTTTGGACTTGGAAAGGTTCCGATGAAATCGGATTTTACCTAACACCGGAGGTTACGGAACCCTCCGGGGGTCAATGGGCCTTGATGGGCCATAAGGGAGAAGAGGAGGGCGGCCAGGGCAGGCCGCGCCCCTCCCCCTAGTCCGAATAGGAGAAGGAGAGGGGGCGGCGCCTTCCTCTTCCCCTCCCCAAGTCCTAATCCAACTAGGAAGGGGGGAGTCCTACTCCCGTGGGAGTAGGACTCCTCCGCGCCTCCTCCCTAGGGCCGGCCGCACCCCTTGCTCCTTTATATATACGGCAGGGGCAGCCCATGAGACACAAGTTGATCTGGATCGTTCCTTAGCCGTGTCGGTGCCCCCTCCACCATATTCCACTTCGGTCATATCGTCATGAGCTTAGCGAAGCCCCGCGCCGTAGAGTCATATCGTCATGGAGCTTAGGCGAAGCCCTGCGTCGGTGGAGCATCATCATCGCCACCACGCCATCGTCGGTCGACGGAACTCATCCCCGACGCTTTGCTGGATCGGAGCCCGGGGATCGTCATCGAGCTGAACGTGTGCTGAACTCGGAGGTACCGTGCGTTCGGTACTTGGATCGGTCGGATCGTGAAGACGTACGACTACATCAACCGCGTTGTTATAACGCTTCGCTTCACGGTCTCACGAGGGTACGTGGACATACACTCCCCTCTCGTTGCTATGCCATCACCATGATCTTGCGTGTGCGTAGGAATTTTTTGAAATTACTCGCTCCCCAACAATGGCATCCGAGCCTGGTTTTATGCGTTGATGTCATATGCACGAGTAGAACACAAGTGAGTTGTGGGCGATATAAGTCATACTGCTTACCAGCATGTCATACTTTGGTTCGGCGGTATTGTGAGATGAAGCGGCCCGACCGACATTACGCCAGACGCTTACGCGAGACTGGTTTCACCGCTTGCACTCGTTGCTTAAAGGTGACCGCGGTGTCTGCTTCTCTCACTTTAGTTGAACCAAGTGTGGCTACGCCCGTCCTTGCGAAGGTTAAAACAGCACCAACTTGACAAACTATCGTTGTGGTTTTGATGCGAGGTAAGAACGGTTCTTGCTCAGCCCATAGCAGCCACGTAAAACTTGCAACAACAAAGTAGAGGACGCCTAACTTGTTTTTGCAGGGCATGTTGTGATGTGATATGGTCAAGACGTGATGCTATATTTTATTGTATGAGATGATCATGTTTTGTAACCGAAGTTATCGGCAATCGGCAGGAGCCATATGGTTGTCGCTTATTGTATGAAATGCAAAGCCATGTAATTGCTTTACTTCATCACTAAGCGAGTAGCGATAGTCGAGAAGCAATAGTTGGCGAGACGACAACGATGCTACGATGGAGATCAAGGTGTCGCGCCGGTGACAATGGTGGTCATGACGGTGCTTCGAGATGGAGATCACAAGCACAAGATGATGATGGCCATATCATATCACTTATATTGATTGCATGTGATGTTTATCCTTTATGCATCTTATCTTGCTTTGATTGACGGTAGCATTATAAGATGATCTCTCACTAAAATTATCAAGAAGTGTTCTCCTGAGTATGCACCGCTAAAAGTTCAGAGTACCCGCACACCACGTGATGATCGGGTGTGATAAGTTCTACGTCCATCTACAACGGGTGCAAGCCAGTTTTGCACACGCAGAATACTCAAAGTTAAACTTGACGAGCCTAGCATATGCAGATATGGCCTCGGAACACGGAGACCGAAAGGTCGAGCGTGAATCATATAGTAGATATGATCAACATAGTGATGTTCACCATTGAAAACTACTCCATCTCACGTGATGATCGGTTATGGTTTAGTTGATTTGGATCACGTAATCACTTAGATGACTAGAGGGATGTCTGTCTAAGTGGGAGGTTTTTAATATGATTAATTGAACTTAAATTTATCATGAACTTAGTACCTGATAGTATTTTGCTTGTCTATGTTTACTGTAGATAGATGGCTCGTGTTGTTGTTCCGTTGAATTTTAATGTGTTCCTTGAGAAAGCAAAGTTCAAAGATGATGGTAGCAATTACACGGACTGGGTCCGTAACTTGAGGATTATCCTCATTGTTGCACGGAAGAATTACGCCCCGGAAGCACCGCTGGGTGCCAGACCTCTTCAGAGAGCAACGCCGAAGTTGTGAACGTCTGGCGAGCAAAGCGATGACTACTCTATAGTTCAAGGTGCCATGCTTTACGGCTTAGAACCGGTCTTCAACGACGTTTTGAACGCTCATGGAGCATATGAGATGTTCCAAGAGTTGAAGTTAATATTTCAAGCAAATGCCCGGATTGAGAGATATGAAGTCTCCAATAAGTTCTATAGCTGCAAGATGGAGGAGAATAGTTACGTCGGTGAGCACATACTCAAAATGTCCGGGTATAATAATCACTTGATTCAGCTGGGAGTTAATCTTCCGGATGATAGTGTCATTGATGAATTCTCCAATCACGCCACCAAGCTACAAGAGCTTCGTGATGAACTATAATATGCAAGGGATGACTAAGACAATTCCGAGCTCTTCGCAATGCTAAAAGCATGGAGGTAGAAATCAAGAAAGAGCATCAAGTGTTGATGGTCAACAAGACCACTAGTTTCAAGAAAAAGGGCAAAGGGAAGAAGAAGGGAAACTTCAAAAAGAACAGCAAGAAAGTTGCTGCTCAAGAGAAGAAACCCAAGTCTGGACCTAAGCCTAAAACTGAGTGTTTTTACTGCAAGCATACTGGGCACTGGAAGCGGAACTGCCCCAAGTATTTGGCGGATAAGAAGGATGGCAAGGTGAACAAAGGTATATGTGATATACATGTTATTGATGTGTACCTTACTAGAGCTCGTAGTAGCACTTGGGTATTTGATACTGGTTCTGTTGCTAATATTTGCAACTCAAACAGGGGACTACGGAATAGGCGAGCACTGGCAAAGGACGAGGTGACGATGCGCGTGGGAAACGGTTCCAAAGTCAATGTGATCGCGGTCGGCACGCTACCTCTACATCTACCTTCGGGATTAGTTTTAGACCTAAATAATTGTTATTTGGTGCCGCGTTGAGCATGAACATTATATCTGGATCTTGTTTAATGCGAGACGGTTATTCATTTAAATCGAGAATAATGGTTGTTCTATTTATATGAGTAATATCTTTTATGGTCATGCACCCTTGAAGAATGGTCTATTCTTGTTGAATCTCGACAGAGTGATACACATATTCATAATGTCGAAGCCAAAAGATGCAGAGTTGATAATGATAGTGCAACTTATTTGTGGCACTTGCCGCTTAGGTCATATCGGTGTAAAACGATGAAGAAACTCCATACGATGGACTTTTGGAATCACTTGATTATGAATCACTTGGTACTTATGAACCGTGCCTCATGGGCAAGATGACTAAAACTCCGCTCTCCGGTTGTATGGAGAGAGCAACAGATTTGTTGGAAATCATACATACTGATGTATGTGGTCCGATGAATGTTGAAGCTCGTGGCGGATATCGTTATTTTCTCACCTTCACAGATGATTTAAGCGAGATACGGGTATATCTACTTAATGAAGCATAAATCTGAAACATTTGAAAAGTTCAAAGAATTTCAGAGTGAAGTTGAAAATCATCGTAACAAGAAAATAAAGTTTCTACGATCTGATCGTGGAGGAGAATATTTGAGTTACGAGTTTGGTCTACATTTGAAGCAATGCGAATAGTTTCGCAACTCACGCCACCGGAACACCACAGCGTAATGGTGTGTCCGAACGTCGAATCGTGACTTTACTAGATATGGTGCGATCTATGATGTCTATTTCCGATTTACCGCTATCGCTTTGGGGTTATGCTTTAGAGACGGCCGCATTCACGTTAAATAGGACACCATCAAAATCCGCTGAGACGACACCTTATGAACTATGGTTTGGCAAGAAACCAAAGTTGTCGCTTCGAAAGTTTGGGGTTGCGATGCTTATGTGAAAAAGCTTCAACCTGATAAGCTTGAACCCAAATCGAAAAATGTGTCTTCATAGGATACCCAAAGG
Organism: Aegilops longissima; assembly: GCA_021605205.1. Classification (NCBI taxonomy): domain Eukaryota; kingdom Viridiplantae; phylum Streptophyta; class Magnoliopsida; order Poales; family Poaceae; genus Aegilops; species Aegilops longissima. Next base: position 227,094,062 of record CM038679.1, on the reverse strand, counting down.
AGACACTGGGTATACCTTCTATCACAGATCCGAAGGCAAGACATGCGTTGTTAGGAATGGATCCTTTCTAGAGAAGGAGTTTCTCTCGAAAGAAGTGAGTGGGAGGAAAGTAGAACTTGATGAGGTAACAGTACCAGCTCCCTTATTGGAAAGTAGTTCATCACGAAATCGGTTTCTATGACACCTACACCGCTTAGCGAGGAAGATAATGATAATGATCATGAAACTTCAGATCAAGTTGTCACCGAACTCAGAGATCAACCAGAATAAAATCCGCACTGAGTGGTACGGTAATCCTATTCTGAAGTCATGCTACTAGATCATGGTGAACCTACGAACTATGAAGAAGCGATGGTGAGCCCAGATTCGCAAAATGGCTTGAAGCCATGAAATCTGAGATGGGATCCATGTATGAGAACAAAGTATGGACTTTGGTTGACTTGCCCGATGATCGGCAAGCCATTGAGAATAAATGGATCTTTAAGAAGAAGACCGACGCGATGGTAATGTAATCGTCTATAAAGCTCGACTTGTTGCGAAAGGTTTTCGACAAGTTCAAGGGGTTGACTACGATGAGACCTTCTCACCAGTAGCGATGCTTAAGTCTGTCCGAATCATGTTAGCAATTGCTGCATTTTATGATTATGAAATTTGGCAAATGGATGTAAAACTGCATTCTTGAATGGATTTCTAGAAGAAGAGTTGTATATGATGCAACCAGAAGGTTTTGTTGATCCAAAAGGTGCTAACAAAGTGTGCAAGCTCCAACGATCAATTTATGGTCCAGTGCAAGCCTCTCGGAGTTGGAATAAACGCTTTGATAGTGTGATCAAAGCATATGGTTTTATCTGCACTTTTGGAGAAGCTTGTATTTACAAGAAAGTGAGTGGGAGCTCAGTAGCATTTCGATATTATATGTGGACGACATATTATTAATTGGAAATGATATAGAATTTCTGGATAGCATAAAAGGATACTTGAATAAAAGTTTTCAATGAAAGACCTCGGTGAAGCTGCTTACATATTGGGCATCAAGATCTATAGAGATAGATCAAGACGCTTAATTGACTTTCACAAAGCACATACCTTGATAAAGTTTTGAAAAAGTTCAAAATGGATCAGGCAAAGAAAGGATTTTACCTGTGTTACAAGGTGTGAAATTGAGTCGACTCAATGCCCGACCACAGCAGAAGATAGAGAGAAATGAAAAATGTTCCTATGCTTCAGCCATAGGCTCTATCATGTATGCAATGCTGTGTACCAGACCTGACGTATGCTTAGCAATAAGCTTGGCAGGAAGGTACCAAAGTAATCCAGAGTGGATCATCGACAGCGGTCAAGAACATCCTGAAATACCCGAAAAGGACTAAGGATATGTTTCTCGATATGGAGGTGACAAAGAGCTAGTCGTAAATGGTTACGTCGATGCAAGCTTTGACACTGATCCGACGATTCTAAATCGCAAACCGGATACGTATTTTTATTAAACGGTGGAGCTGTCGGTTGGTGCAGTTCTAAACAAAGCGCCGTGGCGGGATCTACATGTGAAGCGGAGTACATAGCTGCTTCGAAGCAGCAAATGAAGGAGTCTGGATGAAAGAGTTCATTTCCGATCTAGGTGTCATACCTAGTGCATCGGGACCAATGAAGATCTTCTGTGACAATATTGGTGCAATTGCCTTGGCAAAGGAATCCAGATTTCACAAGAGGACCAAGCATATCAAGAGACGCTTCAATTCCATTCGGGACCAAGTCCAAGTGGGAGACATAGAGATTTGCAAGATACATACGGATCTGAATGTTGCAGACCGTTGACTAAGCCTCTTCCACGAGCAAAACATGATCAGCACCAAGACTCCATGGGTGTTAGAATCATTATTGTGTAATCTAGATTATTGACTCTAGTGCAAGTGGGAGATCAAGGAAATATGCCCTAGAGGCAATAATAAAGTTATTATTTATTTCCTTATATCATGATAAATGTTTATTATTCATGCTTGAATTGTATTAACCGGAAACATAATACATGTGTGAATACATAGACAAACAGAGTGTCACTAGTATGCCTCTACTTTACTAGCTCGTTAATCAAAGATGGTTATGTTTCCTAACCATAGACATGAGTTGTCATTTGATTAACGGGATCACATCATTAGGAGAATGATGTGATTGACTTGACCCATTCCGTTAGCTTAGCACTTGATCGTTTAGTATGTTGCTTATGCTTTCTTCATGACTTATACAAAGTTCCTGCAACTATGAGATTATGCAACTCCTGCTTTCGGAGGAACACTTTGTGTGCTACCAAACGTCACAACGTAATCGGGTGATTATAAAGGTACTTCACTGTGTCTCCAAAAGTATATGTTGAGTTGGCATAATTCGAGATTAGGTTTTGTCACTCCGATTGTCGGAGAGGTATCTCTCGGCCTTCTCGGTAATACTCATCACCTAAGCCTTGCAAGCATTGTAACTAATGAGTTAGTTATGAAATGATGTATTACGAATGAGTAAAGAGACTTGCCGTAACGAGATTGAACTAGGTATTGGATACCGACGATCGAATCTCGCAAGTAACATACCGATGACAAAGGGAACAACGATGTTGTTATGCGGTTTGACCGATAAAGATCTTCAGAGAATATGTAGGAACCAATATGAACATCCAGGTTCCGCTATTGGTTATTGACCGAGAATAGTTCTAGGTCATGTCTACATAGTTCTCGAACCCGTAGGGTCCGCACGCTTAACGCTACGATGACAGCTATTATGAGTTTATAAGTTTTGATGTACCGAAGTTTGTTCGAGTCCCTGATGTGATCACGGACATGACGAGGAGTCTCGAAATGGTCGAGACATAAAGATCGATATATTGGAAGCCTATGTTTGACTTCGGAAAGGTTCCGATGAAATCGATTTTACCGAAACACCGGGTTACGGAACCCTCCCGGGGGTCAATGGGCCTTGATGGGCCATAAGGGAGAAGAGGAGGCCGGCCAGGCAGGCGCAGCGCCTCCTCCCTAGTCCGAATAGGACAAGGAGAGGGGGGCGCCCCTTCCTCTTCCCCTCCCCAAGTCCTAATCCAACTAGGAAGGGGGGAGTCCTACTCCTGGGAGTAGGACTCCTCCGCGCGCCTCCCCTAGGGCCGCCGCACTTCCCTTGCTCCTTTATATACGGGGCAGGGGGCACCTCATGAGACACAAGTTGATCTACGGATCGTTCCTTAGCGTGTGTGGTGCCCCCCTCCACCATATTCCACTTCGGTCATATCGTCATGAGCTTAGGCGAAGCCTCGCGCCGGTAGAGTCATATCGTCATGAGCTTAGGCGGCCCTGCGTCGGTGGAGCATCATCATCGCCACCACGCCGTCGTCTTGACGGAACTCATCCCCGACGCTTTGCTGGATCGGAGCCCGGGATCGCCATCGAGCTGAACGTGTGTGAACTCGAGGTGCCGTGCGCTCGTACTTGGATCGGTCGGATCGTGAAGACGCACGACTACATCAACCGCGCTGTTATAACGCTTCGCCACGGTCTCACGAGGGTACGTGGACATACACTCTCCCCTCTCGTTGCTATGCCATCACCATGATCTTGCGTGTGCGTAGGAAATTTTTTGAAATTACTACGTTCCCCAACACCACCATCCGGAGCCTCGTCGCCGTTGCCAACAAAGACGATCCGCGACCGGCGGGGCCCTCGGGTTGGCGCTCCACGGAGCCACCACATGCTGGCGCCGGGAGGACCGGGGGAGCTGTGGCCACGGTGCACTCTCCTCCTCCTCCTCGCTAGCCGCCGCGGGCGTCGGCCCGTCGTGACGATGTTTCTGATGACATCTCCATAGCATCGTCCGACCCACGGACCCTCCGCGACCAGCGCCAGGTCCTTTGGGAACGAGCTCATGAAGACGCTTGAACCATCGTCGAGCGTCGGCGTGAAACGCGCCGCCAGTCGGACCCGCTATGGACCACCCGGCACCGGGGGGCTCCTACGTCCTACCTTACGAGGTGGGCTGCCCGGCCTTTACCCGTGAGCTGCGGCAGTTCCAGTGGTCGTCCCACCGCAAGTTCAAGCCTGACGTCGGCAAGAAGTACACTGGCAAGACCCATCCGTCCGAGTTCCTCAGCATCTACACCATCGCGATGAAGGCTGCTGGGGCTCGCGACGACAAGGCGCTTGCCAACTATATCCCGCTGGCACTCAAGCCCAATGTGATGTCTCGGTTGATGCACTTGCCGGTGGATTCCATTTCTTCTTGGTCGGATCTGTGCCATGAGTTCGTTGGCGCCTTCACAGGAGGCCACCAAGCTCATTGCCGATCCAAGGATCTCGCATATCATTCCCGTATGGAAGGGGAGACCTGCGCAAGTACATCCAGAGACTCAGCCAGGTGCAGTACAACATCCCCGACGTTCATCCCGCCGCTGTGATTAGCGCGTTCCACCAGAACATGCGCAATCGCAAGATGTGCGAGGAGCTGGCGATGACCAAGGTTAAGGATGTGGCCGAGCTCTACGTTCTGGCCGATAGATGCACCCGGGCTAAAGAGGGAAGGAAGTACCCCGGCGAAGACGCCAGCGCGGAAACCGACTCTACCGATGAAGACGCCGCTACCCCGACGAAGAAGGGCCGGCGTCGCAACGGGAAACGCAAAGGCAAGGCCGTGCTTGCCATTGCGGCATCTGACGACACCGGTGCTGGCAAGAAGGTCAAGGTAGATGCCCCCGGCAAGGAGATTGCCAGGTGCGCTGCCTGCCAGGCCTTGGCGGCTACCGACCAGTCAGGGAGCTCCGGCAAGCAATACTGCAAGATCCACCGCACCAAGGGCCATGACCTCCAGAACTGCCGACAAGTCGAGCTGCTTGCTGAGAAGCAAAAGGCTGAGTACGAGAGGCGGGACAAGGAGAAGGACCAGATGGTGCCGAGGATCCGCAAGAAGCTTGTGGCTAAGGAGGCCGCCCGCAAGGACAACCAAAGAAGAGAGGTTCCGCCGGGCCGCGACAAGAAACAAGAAGACGATGATCACAACGAGGACGATTTAGTCCGGTGAGCAAGGGTTCCATAAGGCTACGGAGGCCATGTGTGTCGATGGCGGCGCCTCGCTGCATACCTCTCACCGCCAGCTCAAGCAGTGGGCGCGTGGGATTACAGCAGCAGAGCCGCTGCTCGACGCCGTAAGCCGCTTGAAGTGGTCCAAAGACGCCTCATCTTTGATGACGAGGACCACCTCGACCGCACTACCGCGGTCGGTTGTTTGCCATTGTTGGTCTCACCAACGATATGCAACCTCAGGGTGAACAAGATGTTGGTTGACGGCGGGGCCGACCTGAACCTAATCTCGCCTGTCGTGATCAAAAAGTTGCAAATCCTTGATGGAGACCTCGAGGAAACGGGCACGTTTCAAGGGGTCAATCAGGGGAGGAGCCAGCCAAAGGGAAAGGTCACACTGCCCGTGACATTTGGAGGAGAGTTGAACTATAGGACGGAGAGGATCGTCTTCGACGTGGCCGAGATCCCCTTGCCCTACAACAGGATCTCGCCGCCTCGCACTAGCCAAGTTCATGGCGGCATCACATTACGCCTACAACATGCTAAAGATGCCCGGGCCGTTGACCATCATCTCCGTCCCCTCCGACAAGAAGGACGCGCTTGATTTGCACCGACCAACTCTACCGGGAGGCAATTATAAGAGCTGCCGCCAAGGCACCTGCCTGCCAACTGAAACCCCGGGGAGGAAGAAGCCCAAGAAGACCTTCTCGCACCCACTCCGCAAGCACACCTCTTCGAGTGTTGTGCTGTTGTCGAGGATGTGCCGAGAGCTCACGACAAGAGGAAGAGATCCAGAGCCAAGCCACCGCGAAACCAAGAAGGTGTCCGCCAGGAGGATGGCATGGAGGGGCCTTCACCATAGGCTCCACCTCGAGCAGCAAATAGGAAGCGCGCCGTCACCTTCTCAAGGGCGAATGTCGATGTGTTTGCATGGCAAGCATCCGACATCCCTGGTGTTTCTGTGGAGGTGATTGAGCACCACCTAGTTGTTCCGCCCCACGCGTGCGCCCGGCCAAGCGTAAGGTCGAAAGCAAGCTCGAGAGGCAGGAGTTCATCATAGAGGAGATCGTGAAGTTGGAAGCGGCAGGTTTGGTGAGAGGAGCGCCCACCCGACGTGGTTGGCTAATCCGATAGTGGTGCGCAAGGCGAATGGGAAGTGGAGACTGTGTATTGATTACACAGATATCAATAAGGCTTGTCCTAAGGACCCCTTCCCATTGCCGCGCATCGACCAGATTGTTGACTCCACGGCCGGCTGTGATCTGTTGTCATTCCTCGACGCCTACTCGGGCTACCACCAGAACTTCATGTCAAGAGAGGATGAAGAAAAGACAGCGTTCATCACCCCATGTGGTACGTATTGCTTTTTATGGATGCCTTTCGGGTTGAAGAGCGCTAGCTCGACATTTGCAAGATTAGTCCAAATTGGCTTTGAACCTCAGCTCCATAGAAATATGGAGGCATACATGGATGACATAGTGGTCAAAACCAAGGACGGGCCAACTCTTGTGCAAGATCTGGAAGAAACATTTGCTAACCTGCGCAAGATCAACCTCAAGTTGAACCCCGAGAAGTGTGTCTTCGTGTTCCATCCGCAAGCTTCTCGGTTCTTTGTGTCGCAGCTGGGATTGAGGCAAACCTGCATAAGATGAAGGCTATTGAGCAGACCGAGGCGCCTAAGCGGATCAAGGATGTGCTCTGCTCACCGGCTGCGCGGCCGCCATGAGCCGATTCATCTCCAAGTCCGCCGAGCACGCCCTTCCTTTCTTCAAAATCTTGAAGAAGGCAGGCCCAATGGAATGGACCCTAGAAGCCGAGGCAGCATTGCAGGATCTAAAGAAATACCTTTCCTCCACGCCAATACTCAAGGCGCCTTAAACCACAAGAGCCCTTGTTGCTATATCCGGCGGCGACAAATCAAGTGGTCGGCGCCACATTGGTGGCATGAGGGAGGTCAATGAGGAGGCAGATGCTGGCAAAACCAGCGGATGGAAAGCCCAAGATTCCCCGGCAGGCTCGGTGCCGGCAAGGCGAGGCCCCGGAGAGTCTGATACACCGAGGCGGTGCCCACAGTAGTCAAGTGGTGGTGGTGCGAAGAAGAAGATGATGCAGCACCCGATTTACTTTTGTCACTCCTCTTGCGTGGGAGCTAGATCGAGGTACTCCGGTGTGCAGAAATTGCTCTTCGGCCTCCTTATGGCCTCGAGGAAGCTGTGTCATTACTTCCAAGCCCACTAAATCAATGTCGTCACCCGCCTCTCATTGCAACGGATACTGCACAACCCAGACGCGACTGGATGGATTGTGGAATGAGCCTTGGAGTTGTCAAGCTTTGGTTTAAAGTTTGAAAGTACCTCGACAATTCAGAGCAGAGTCTTGGCGGAGTTCATTGCAGAATGGACCTCGACGCCTGACGAAGAAATCCAGGAGACCACTCTCCCCCGCAAGGAAACAGACCGTGACTGGATTATGTACTTTGATGGGGCTTTCTCGCTGAAAGGCGCTGGTGCCGGTGTGCTGCTCGTCGCACCCACCGGAGAGCACCTCAAGTACGTGATCCAGATGCACTTCCCCAGGGAGATGTCCACCAACAACACTGCTGAGTACGAGGGATTGCTTGTCGGTCTCAGGATCGTGGCAGACCTCTGGGTTAAGAAGCTCATCGTCAGGGGTGACTCGCAGCTCGTTGTCAGACAGGTCAACAAGGATTATCAGAGCCCATTGATGGAAGCTTACATAGATGAGGTGAGGAAGCTAGAGGAACGCTTTGATGGTATCCAGGCGGAGCACATCCCCTGAGCAGAGAACGACATCACTGATTACCTGTCAAAGCATGCCACATTCAAGCTACCTGTGGAACCAGGTACCTTTTTGCTCCAGTTAACTCAACCATCGGTCGAACCATTAGCGGGGCAGAACAAGCGGAGGAAATCAAGTCCTGGCAAGTACTTTCCTACCGAGCCCCCTGGAGCTGCCGGCAAGGGTACTGCAGCGGACGCTGAGCCTGCCCAAGAGCAATCGGGCCCGGCAGGGCCAAGCCCCTGTCAGAGAGACAAATGCCCCCATGGCGGAAGAGATGCCTTTGGTCCTGCTGCCGAGCCCTGTGCTCCTGCATGGGCGCAGCATACCATCCAATTCCTCCAACAGGGAGCTTCCCGAGGAGCAGGAAGAAGCGGAGAAAGTAGCTCAGAGGTCTGCCTTGCATCAGTTCACGATGACGCCCCTGCATGTGAGAAGGCTGAACGGTGTGAAACTAAAGTGCATCCCCTGTGAGGAAGGATGGAGCTGTTGGCGGAGATACATGGAGGCATATGTGGCTCCCACATAGGGTCGAGGGCCCTGCCGGAAAGGAGTTCCGCAAGGTTTCTTCTGCCCATCGCCTCCGTGATGCGACGACACTAGTAACCAAGTGTGAAGCATGCCGCCCATTCAAAGAAGCTTCATCAACCAGCTCAAGCCCTTCAAACAATCCTCTCTCCCGCCATTCTCGGTCCGGGGCTCGATATATCGGGCCCTTCTCCTGCTGTCATGGGCTTTGAGCACTTGTATGTTGCAATCGACAAGTTCACAAAGTGGCCGGAGGTGGAAGCAGGAGAAAGGTGACCGCCACCAGCCGCAAGTTCTTCAAGGATCGGTCTACCGCTTGGTGTGCCAAACAGAGTCATCACCGATAACGCACGTTGTTCACAAGCCACACCTTCATGCAAGACATTCAAGACCTCGGTAGCAAGGTCTGCTTTTGCTTCCGCGGCACACCCACGGAGCAACGCTGCCGGAGAGGGCAAATGCTGAAGTGTTGCGAGGCCGAGAACGAAGACCTTTGACAAGCTGCACAAGAGTGGAAGGCGCTGGATTGATGAGTTGTCGGTGGTTTTTGGTCGATCAGACGACGCCAAATCGAGCCACCACCAGACACCTTTTGCCCTGGTTCACGGGCAGAAGCAGTTCTCCCATGGAACTCATATACGGGTCACCTCGAAAGTGCTCGCTATGATGAGCTTGAGCAACAAGCGAGTTGCGCCTAAGATGACGGACGCTTCTTGAGGAAGATTGTCTTCGGGCCGTGTGAGAGCAGCGCCACGCAAGAAGCTGCTGCATCGCTACCATAGCCGCAAGGTTCATGCCCAAGCTTTGAGGAAGGCGACCTTGTTCTTCGCTGCTCACCGGCCAAAATTCCAACAAGTTGATGCTGAAGTGGGAAGGCCCTTATCGGGTAATGCGAGTCACCAGGCCCGTGCGGTCCGCTCGAGATCAAGATGATGTCCCAAAGAGCAACTCTCGAACATCGAGCATCTTCGCAAGTTTTACCAGAGAAGGCGCTGCTTGGGCCTCCCGGCAAGCCACCTTTGTACAAGCTTTGCCGCAAGGCATGTGACCTTTGTACAAAGCTAGGCGCAGACTCGAGCAGAATAAATGAAGGCCGGCGCCTAAGTTATAGCATGCATGCTAGGTCGAGTCTCTTCCTTGGTTAGGGTTGATAGTGCTTAGCGGCCACTCAACCCCTAGCCTAGAGGTCGAAAAGGCCAATTTGTTTCTTTTTTGTCCTCCTTGGTTCACAGGCACATGAACACTTTTGCCGAGCTACTTGGAAGAAGGGAAACGGATCAAGATTCCGACTCCCCGCAAACCAGAGTTGCCGGGCTGTAAGCACGGGATCCAACCCCGCTAAGACAAGGTTGCCGGGGGCCGCAGATCCAGATAAGTCTTTTATCCCGTGTCATGCATTTCGAACAGGACTGGGGCATGTGAAACCTCGCTTTTATCTCTAGGCTGTCGTGTTCCCTTTTTCCTATACCTAAGGATTATTTCCTCGGTCCGATTGGTTGTAGCCACAAGGCAAGGAGGTAGAACGAGAGTTTAAAGCCCACTTCATCCTCGCCCGCCAAGAGCGTGAGAACGGTCGAGTGGAGTGGGGGTCGGCAAGGCTGCTGTCGCTTAAAAACGCTTATCTTAAATAATAACAAGGATTCGCCCTTGTCGCGGGATTTACCCACTAAAGAAAAACCCGCAAGCATCCCTTTTTCATTAAAAACATCCCATACAGGTACAGTTTGTACGAAATGAAAAACATGAACAAAGGGGATTACAAGATTTAAAGGCCCGAAGGCTTACAGATTAAAAAAGAGATAAGGTGCCCATGATTCCTTTCTTGTCCCTCTCCTCAGGAGTCAGGTCAAGGAGGCGAGAGGACAAAAGGGGCGCCTAGGCGAGCTACGAGCAGCAGAAGCACCAAGAGAACACTCGGTGGCCGCCATCGGTAGGCCGGTGATGACGGTGCCAGAAAGGAGCCGGAAGACGAGGCGGCAGGACCGGTAGTAGTGATTAAGGCGCCGGTGCTCCGCAGATTCGAGTTGACGGCCTTGCCGCCCGCCTCTTCCTCTTCCGCAGCCTCCCGACGCCAGCCGCCCAAGGAGACGGCCCCGAGACTTTCAAGGAGCTGGCCCCACCCCGCAAAACCCTCCCGAGGAGCTGCCAGTGCAGATGTTGTTCTTGCCGATTTACCAGCGCTGGGCATCCGACGCCTAGTCGGACTCATTCTCGCCATCTGCCTCGCTGTCCTCCTCATCACTTTCGCCGAGGAAGAGCTTTCATCGCTGGAATTCCATCGGAGGAGCTTCTCACGCAGCACTTCAAAGTAGTCTCGAACTCTCAAGACCTTGACGGAGAGCAGGCCGCCCTCCATCAATTTGAAGTAGTGGACGAGCCCCCGCCGTCAGCCGTGGATGCGAGCTGAACGCCTTCCACCCACGACGGAAGTACATGACCCGAGGAGCCGGAAGTCGACGCCAACTGCTGTGTTTCATTCCCACAACCCCTCATGTGCAATCTGAGGGATTGTGGACGGTCACGCTCCATCTCCCAAGAAAACTAGGCGGGAAGACGGAGACGGCGACGCGGAGGTAGGTGCAGCCTAATGAGGAAAACGCGGGGCTGGTCTTTGACATGGCCTTCCATCGGCAAAGGCGCCATTGGCGGGGGCGAAGCCGTTGCGCCGCCCCGTCCTCCTCTTCCCCGAGCACTGCGACCTCTGCCCCGGCCTCGCCCATGGCCTCGCCCCCTCCCCCTTCCCCTTGTGGCCGGTTCCATCACCACGGGCTCAGGAGGATGAGGGACGCGCTGTCGAGCGGCGACCCTCGCCGCCACTGTCGAGGGACCCGAATTCCCTTTCTCCATGGCGAGTGGAAGGAACAAACAGAAGCAAGAGGAGGCAGATGACAGAAGAATGCGGACGCCATCCACCCTTCCCCTCTTTATAAAGGGGCGGGTCAGGCTCGCCGCCTGGCCGCCAATCCAGCCACCGAGGCGCAGGGAATCAGACCGACCCGCTGCCCCAACCAGCGACGGCCCGGTTTCCGCCTCCACCGCTTCCACCCCAGCGCATGAAGGACACGTATGGGACGCGGCAGGACTGAAGGACGGGTGAAGTTTACCTCTCCCCACCCCGTGATTGTGGGAGGACGCTTTGAAGACCGCGACCAGCCCTGCTCAAAAATGAGCCGCCTCCACGCCTCCCTCTTTCATGGGACGGCGCGATCCGCCTTTTATCATGAGTATGACACATGCGTGTGGAAACTGCCCCATGCATGCCGCCCACGCCACGCACACCCCTCCACGCCGCACGCAGCGCTGGTCGTGGGAAGCGCAGCGCCGAAAAGTTTTTATCATGTAAAACTGCCCCACCTGCCCACAAGACCGCTTTGGGCCCGGCCCAACAACGTGTCGCGCTTATGTGTGGCCCAGCCCGTGGCTCCCCGTCTGTACAAAAAGAGGGTGTGCTTGTACCCCTATACCGTGTCCGGGCAATGGAGCCGCCGCCACGGTCACGCCAAGCAGAACAAGGAGGTGAGCCAAGGTAAGACCAAGCCCAAGATAATCGTGAGCAACGCCAAGGCCAAGACCACAAAGAGCAGAGGGATTTAAGCAGGTTCCCCGGAAAGACCCTTGTCGGGGTCAGCCTCAACAGCCCCGGCAAGACCCTTGCCGGGGCAGCTCGCCTCACACCAACAGAGCGAGCCACCCTTGAGCCCACGGTCCCCAATGCCATCATCCACGTGGGGCCAGGCCTCGGGAAGGAACCTCTGTGGTGGCATGCAGATCTTTGTGAAGACATATTCACGATGAGATGAGGGTTAGAAGATGACGATCCTCAGCAAGATCCTTGCCGAGGAAGGCCACCAGACCCCCGGCAAGGCCCTTGCCGGGGACGACAGCGCGCCACGGCAAGACCCTTGCCGGGCCACACGGCAAGATCCTTTCCGGGCCACCCGGCAAGGCCCTCACCAAGGGCGCCAGCAGGGCCACCGCTAGGCCCACGCCAACCAAGCTTCCACCCCCGTTCACATGCAGCTGCCAGCCCAACCAGCTGGGCGGGCACCTGCGTGGCAACATGCAGCTCTGAGGCCAACTCATCGAGCGCCTACGTGGCGGCATGCAGATCTTCGTGAAGGCTCCACCACCGCGCCACCTCGGGCCGTCGACCTGTTTACATGGCGCCAAGACGCAGATCGCGGGCTGGCCGGCGTGTCGGTCGGCGAGGAGGAGTAGCGACGGATGGGACGGGCCTCGCCCCGCCCCCAATAAAGCAAGGGGACACCTAAGCACGATTAAATGTGTCTTGTCCCAGTATACGAAAGCGATAAGCTCAGGGCATCAGACGCTTTTCCACCTCCCCCTGTGCCACCGTGGCAGCCCTTTCGACTATAAAAGGAGGCCCATGGCATACCGGAGAAGGATTCGCTCTTCAACCACGACCGACCACGCACTAGTTCGAGAGGTCAAGAACTCTCTCAAATACACCTACCAAAGCAGGACTAGGGTTTTATGCATCCTCGCGGCCCGAACCTCGGGTAAACGATCCTTGTGCTGTCTACTAGCCCTGCTTCTTCTCGCAACCCCGCGCCGGCAACCGTAGTAGGGATTCTTGTGATCCCATAGGTGTCGCTCCACACCGACAACGGTCATTATTCTAACCTCTAGACAATATGATCGCCAGAGGCGACACGATTGGCGGTTTCCTCAAGGCGAGTCACCGTCAAGAATGGAGATACAGAGCCGGAGAGCTTCTTCAAACAGCGGTGGCGCAGCAGGCGACTTATTCATATGTCGTGAACGGATTCATTCGACCCCGCGTCCGAGCTAGAGTTATAGCAGACATATTGATTCGCCCGTAGTTTCAAGCAGTGAGCGGCAAAGTAACTAGCCCCGTAGGCATGACCCGCCATGGACGGATAATAATGCCCAGGCTTTGGTGGATCCGCGCATGTAAGTGCATCTAGTGCCCCTTAGTGATTTTGGTGTATTGAAGACTTATAGGTTAAGGGACTAATGTGTTTATGAGTGTACACAGGTCTATAAGTCTATGAGGAGTTTGATATTTACAAAGGAAAGTCGACCCTAAAAATGAAGTTCTTCGATCAAGACTTTGATATTCAAGACTTCTCAAGACTTTGAAAGTGAAGAAATTGGTGTGACCTTGAAGACTTGGTATTCATTTGAGGAACATGAAGCGTGAAGACTTTTGTTTTCGTAGTTTCGCTTTTTCTTTTCTTGAGTCATAGGAAACACCTGATCGTTAAAGGGGGTCGAGGAAATACTAAGGAAAAATTTCCATGTGATGCTCAACTCAAAACCTACACCTACCAATCCTTTCGAGTGAAGCCTTTGAAATCTCATACGCTTCAATCAATTTCTTCAAAGGATAGAGACGGTTCTTCCGTCACGAGGAATTTGTTCGACCGAGGAGTTAGGAATTTGCTAGGCGGATTGCCTACACAAAGGAGGAACATGATAGCCCCGAGGAATTTGAGAGTCAAATTTCCGACTGCTCAAAGGCGCGCCACTGTCCCAAAATATCTTATCCACCTAACGGTCATATCATTGAAGGGCATTTATGTCTTATCATGTCGGCTGCTCCTAGGCTATAAATAGCCGCCCCTACAACCACTAGCTGGTTGGCTGCTCCGAGAGAAACTTGACACTTGTCATTTGAGAGCAACCCATCCTCCGAGGACTTTGAGCGAAAATCATCGAGTGAGGAAAACCCAAAACCAAACCCCTACAAACCCAAAGTGATTGAGCATCAAAGACCCAAAGTGATTGAGCATCATCAAGAGATTGATCCTCGCGTGGATCCGACGCTTTTACCTTTGAAGACTGTGCTTCTTCCAGACGGTTAGAGGCCATGGTCTAGAGCATCCAAGAGGAATTTTGGATCGCCGAGTGACCAAGTCTGTGAAGGTTTGGAAGTCGCCTCAAGACTTACCACGAGTGATTGGACGAGGTCCGTGTGACCTTAGTTCAAGGAGAATACGGTGAGGACTTGGTGTCCCGAGCTGCGTGCTCAACGACGGGTGTCCGGACTGTGTCCTCGAGTTTAAATACTCAAATTGCTCCAACTGAGACGCATAACCGAGACAGCAATTGAACTGGTCTACCAAATCATTGTCTTCACCAACCTAACTGGTTCTATTTCCTCAACTCTTTCATTTCCTCATTATCGTGTTGAGTGTTCATTCATATTTGTGTTTGAAGACTTTGATCAAGACTTTCTCAATTTCCTCGCCAATTTCTTCATTGCTTTGTCTTCATCTTGTGCTATCCTGTGTTTACGCTTTTCTCAGTACTCTTTGTTTGTCTTCATTTCATCATGATGACCATGCCCGCATTCTCTTATGCTTACTTCTCGAGTACTTATTCCACAGCAAGTAGTTCTTCGCTAAGGAATTTCCTCACCGCAAATTCCTCATTGAAGAATTCATAAAATCGCTTATTCACCCCCTCTAGTCGATATAACGACTTTCAATTGGTATTAGAGCAAGGTACTCCTTGTTCGTGGTGATTTTGGTTTAACCACCGGAGTTTTAGTTATGTCGACCGCAGTATGATCAAGGTCTCAGCGGGGTGTCCTACCTTTGATGGGACGGACTACCCCTATCGAAGAACAAGATGCGAATGCATCTTGAGGCAATTGACAACGCTCTCTCGTATGTTGTGGAAAATGGTGTTCCTCTCCACACCTTCTCCGAATGATGCCAATGTGAAGAGATTCAAGCAACTCGATTCTCAAGCTTAAGAATATCATATGTGGCCATCCGAGCAAAGGACAATATGGAAGAGTGAGTGCTTTGAAACCGCTAAGCTCATCCGGGACAAAGCTGTCCAAAGTAAATGAAGGAGTCTCAACTCAGCGTGACTCTCGAGTTGATGTTCTTCGCAATCTCTTCAACCGCTTCAAAAGACTCGACAATGAAAATGTTCAACAAACCTTCGATCGCTTCAACGACATCTCAAATGAGCTTCAAGCGCTTGGTGCCATCGACATCACCGACCATGAGGTGGTGAAGAAATTGTTGAGATCGCTGATTCCTCATTTGATACTCCGCACCGATGATACAAGAGCGTGTTGACTACAAGTCACTTGATCCAGCTGATATCCTCGAGAGGCTAAATACTCATGAGTTCCACTTGTCAAAAGAGAGATCTCTATGGTTCTAGCTATGGAAAATCACGCGCCTCAAGGCCAAGGTGTGTCTCAATCTGATTGTGAAGACTCGTAGTAGCCTTGGAGATCCTCAAGAATTGAGCCAGGAGCTAGCACTGCTCGTGAAGAAATTCCATAAGTTCTCAAGACGTGGTCGCTTTGGAAAATCCTCAAGGAGCAAGTGATTCCTCATCCAAAGGACTATAAGAGAAGACTTTGCCACAAATGCAAGAAACCTGGTCACTACATCCAAGATTTTCCTCAAGGGGAAAAGGAATTAAAGAAGAAGAAATACAAGGATTACAGCTCGATGACGCTAAGAAGAAGAAGAAATCGTCAAATCTTCATCATCAAAATCCTCAAAGCCTTCTTCTCACAAGAAGAGCAGCTCCAAAAGGCTCGGGCATTCATTGGCAAGGAAATGGACTCAAGTTGAATCGAGGAACATGAGGAAGAGGAGGCATCGAAGAATCTGAGTCCGTGTGGCGAGTCTAGCTTCTCGCCATCGCTTTCGCCGAAGTCCATCTTCAACTCAAGAAAATGACCTCACCAACAAAGTCGATGAAGATAGTGATGACTACGCCCCACCTATTGCTTCATGGCAAAGGGTGCCAAGGTACTCAAATATACCTCCTCCGAATCTAGTGAAATGAATCGATGATGATCTTGAACCCAGCTATACCAAACTTGCTAAGATTGCCACCAAACAACAAATGCCTTGAAAAGGTTCAAAACATGCTAGATAAAAGTGATGATATGTTAGGTGAAGAAATGGATCGCACTAAAGCCCCGATCGAAAATCTTCAGAGACTTCACCTAGGTTTGACAGCCTTCAAGGTCATCATAACACTCTCTTGTCTCGATCATGAGAAACTTTCTTATGAATTTCTTCAAAGAAAGCAAGATCTTGAGAAGCTAAGAGTGAGTTATGAAGATCTTCGTAAGGAGCGATTCATTACTTGCTCAACAAATCAGCGCTTCTCGTGAAGAATTTGTTCCTCCATGCTTAAAGTGCATTGAACGTGAATCGCTAATTCTTCACCGAATGTTCAAATGCTTCAACTGTTACAAATTCTTCACCGCCTCGCTATCACTAATTCCTCATCCGAGGACATTGCTAGTATCACCGACGATGCAGGTTGAAGGAATTGTACATGACAGGCATGTACAAAAGCCTCAAAGGGCATCGACTCTTTGTGATGTGCTTAAAAGCAGATCCTCAACAGAACCCTAGGAAAGAGGGTATTGCCTTTGAGAGGAAACTCAATGCCGATGGAACATATTGAAGCCCGAGCAAGACCCCAAAACCTCATGGGTTGCTGCAAAGGGACCTCCAGCTTGATCCATCTAACTTATCTGGCTTTACATGCGAATCTCCTCATTCTTCCGATGAGTCATTTGACTCCAACTATAAACTGTTCAAAAATCAGAATGGTGAAGTATTTGCTAGATATGTTGGCACTAATCGCAGAACGGTTCCCTATGAAGAAAATCTGGGTTCCCAAGAAGTGCCTTGAAAGTCTTCGTGAATGTCCTCATGACACCACCGTGAAGAATAGGAACCCAGATCAAACTCTTCATATGGACCAAATTCTTCATATGGATCCAAGTCCTCATATGGACCAAATTCCTCACGTGGATCAAATTCTCAAAAGGATCAAAGTCCTCATATGATTATCATCGTGCTAACAACTCGCTTCGCAGGTAGAGCTAAGGGCTATGAATATGCATTATTCTTCAAACCAATATGTTCATAAGTCCTCAAGAATTTCTCCGCTTATTCATATGCTTACCCTAACCCTCTTATGTGAAACGAAATGGATTGGCCTCTATGCCACCATTCTCATATGGTGCTCGCAGAGTGATGAACTCTTTGCCACCCCTTCAGATGTGGGTGGTGAAGAAAAGAACTAACCTCTTCTCGCAGGTCAGGTCTCCTGACGTGCTTTAAACGTCTCAAGAATTTGCTAGGGCCCGACAAAATGCTCGAAAGGACGCAGCTAATCATGAAGAAATGAACTTTCATTTCACACGCCCTCATACCGCTTATCTCATTATAATCGTCTCGATGAAATTCATCGATGAACTTGATATCATATTCTTCACCGATGAAGTATATGAGATCGTAAGTTGCACTAATTCATCTCGCAGGATGATCAACCCAAAGCCAATGAGTGGGTCCTCGATAGTGGATGTACAAATCACATGACCGGTGACAAGAATCTATTGATGGATGCTCCCTTATCACCGCCACATCTCAAGCATATCATCTTTGGCCGACAAAGGCAAAAGTCAGGTATTGGTCTTGGTAAGGTTACGATCTCTAAGGACATACACATGGACAAAGTCATGCTTGTTGAGTCCTTAGGATACAACCTCATGTCAGCCTCAATGCTTTGTGATCTTGATATGGTTGTTATCTTTGGCAAGTATCGTTGTGTTGTGATTATGGAAGCTGACAATTCCAAAGTCTTCAAGGCTTTAGGAGAGGAGACTTGTATATTGTTGATTTCTCTACAGACCACAACCAGCCGTGTGTCTACTTGCAAAAGCTTCGTATATCTGGCTATGGCATCGACGACTTGGTCACGCAGGCATGAGGAATTTGCACACGCTTGCAAAGAAGAAGCATGTCATTGGCATTGAGAATGTCAAATTCTCAAGGATCACTTATGTGGAGCCTGTGAAGCTGGAAAATGACCAAGGCCAAGCATCCAAAGAAAGACTATCATGACCACTACTCGCCCCTTTGAATTGCTTCACATGGACCTCTTTGGTCCTAATCATTACTCAAAGAATACTAATGATGCATCTCTATATGGCTTTGTTATTGTTGATGATTACTCTCGTTACACATGGGTACACATTGTTACTTACAAAATGAAGTGCAGAAGTCTTCAAACGATTTTCCTCGAGGGCTTCAACTAACTTTGGTGTGAAGATCGACACATCAGAGTGACAATGGAACTGAGTTCAAGAATTCGGTCTTGATGCCTATCTTGATGAACTTGGTATTACTCATGAGTTATCTGCTCCCTATACTCCTCAACAAAATGGCGCTGTGGAGCGCAAGAACAGAACTCTTGTTGAGATGGCTCGCACTATGCTTGATGAATACAAAACGCCTAGTCGTTTTGGATTGATGCAATTGATACCGCGTGCCACATCATCAACAGAGTATATCTTCACAAATTCTTCAAGAAGACTGCCTATGAACTCCTCACTGACAAGAAACCCAATGTGAGTTATTTCAAAGTCTTCGGTGCTAAATGCTGGATTAGAGATCCTCATCACAATTCTAAATTTGCACCGAAAGCACATGAAGGTTTTATGCTTGGTTACGGAAAGGACTCAGACACCTACAGAGTCTTCAACATCGCCTTCACAAGATTGTTGATATGTAGATGTGCGGTTTGATGAAACTAATGGCTCGCAAAGAGAGCACCTACCTTCCGTGTTAGATGAACCAGCTCCGAGGAATCTATCAAGTTCAAGGCAACCGAGGATGTCATTCCCATCAAGAATCTCATGAAGAATTCATTCCAAGACGCGAAGAACGCCGAATGATGCACCAAGATAATGTCAAGACAATGGTGCCGAGAAAATGATCAAATTCCAAGACGACAACCAGCTCATCCTCACGCTGCAAAAGAAGTGCAAGTTGACAAGATCATCGATGACATTGAAGCGCCAGTCCTCTCACACGCCAAAAGCTTCACATTTATCTAACTTTTGTGGGCACTATGCTTTGTCTCTATCACAGAGCCCACTAAGGTAGATGAAGCATTTCTGAGCCCGAGTGGATTCAGGCCATGCAAGAAGAATTACATCAGTTCGATCTCAACAATGTCCTGAACCGGTCAAACGCCCGTGATCCTCGCAAGCATAATATCATTGGCACAAAGTGGATCTACCGCAACAAGCAAGATGAAAATGGCCTTGTGGTGAGGAATAAGGCACGACTTGTAGCTCAAGGCTACACACAGGTTTTGAAGATCCAAAGAATCTCGACAAAGTCTTCAGACTCAACAAGGCCCTCTATGTTCTCAAACAGGCCCTACAAGGAGGCGTGGTATGATACATTGAAGGAATTCTTCGTGAAGAATGGCTTCACACCAGTTCACTCGACCCTACTCTCTTTACTAAATCATATGATGGTGAACTGTTTGTGTGCCAAATATATGTTGATGATATTATCTTTGGTTGTACTTGACCAACGTTATAGTGATGAATTTGTCTATATGATGAGTGAAGAATATCAAATGTCTATGATGGGAGAGTTGAAATTCTTCTTAGGTCTTCAAATTCGCAACAACACAATGGCATATTCATATCTCAGAGAAATACCTCAAAGATGTCCTCAAGAAATTCGCATGCAAGATTGCAAAGGTGTCAAAATTCCTATGCCCACAAATGGCCATCTATGCAATCGATGAAAATGGTATTGACTTCGATCACAAGGTATACCGCCCATGATTGGTTCTCTATTGTACTTATGTGCATCTAGGCCAGATATAATGCTTAGTGTTTGCATATGTGCCCGATTTCAAGCTACACCAAGGAATCACACCATAAGGCTGTGAAGCATATTCTTCGATATCTAGCTCACACACCAACACTAGGATTATGGTACCCCAAGGGCTCTACTTTTGATCTCATTGATATTCGACTGACTATGCTCGTGATCGTGGACCGCAAGTCAACATCCGGTACTTGTCATTTCCTGACGATCTTTGGTCCGTTGGTCCTCAAGAAACAGAATCACGATCACCGCTCATCATGGAAGTGAATACATTGTTGTTGGCTCTTGTTGTGCTCAATTGCTATGGATGAAGCAAACTCTCAAGGACTACGGCATCAACGTGAAGAATGTGCCTCTCATCGTGACAATGAGAGTGCCATCAAGATTGCTCACAACCCAGCTTCAGCACTCAAGACAAAGCACATTCAAATTCGCCATCATTTTCTTCGTGATCATGTGTTGAAGGGCTTACATCTCATCGAGCATGTGAAGACTCAAGAACAACTAGCCGATATCTTCACAAAGCCCTTGGATGAGAAGAGATTTAGCAAGTTGCGTGTGAGCTAAATATCTTAGAATCTTCAATGTTCTTTGAAAAGGACACACATCCCTACACTTATGCAAAATTGATGACTTAGATGTGCAACACATGAAGAAACGTTTTTCTTCAATCAATGAAGAATAACACTCTAAGTGTGAAGAAATTAATGAAGAATTTGATTCTCGTAACCCTACGACAATTGTACGCGTGTCTGAAATCATCATTCTTATAATGGTGGGTCACGCCACCACCAAAGTTGAAAATCTTCAATTTGAGTTTTCCTCGCTTTTGAAATTCTTCATTTTCAAATTCTTCAACTTTTCAAAATCTTCACTGCTTCCGTTGTTTTTCTTCATTAGCTATATATATATATATGGGTTTATGTCCTCTACAAGATTCACTTATGGCTATTTCTTCAAGTCGCTTTTTTCGCTAAGTGAATGTGATCGACCCTTCCCTCTATGCTATACTCAACCCAATCTATTCACAAATTCTTCATGTGCTCTATTTGAAACTCGCTCAAAATCTTCACTGTCCTTGTCACCAAGAAATTGCGAGCGAACTTTAAACTGATCTTATCCAAACTTTCGCTTTTGCCGCCAAACCATTCCACATTCCTCGATAGATTTATCTATTCACCCACGATCTAACACAATCTCCACTTCTCAAGACGTGGGTGACACATGTCAAGTTAATGAGAAGGGTCAGGCACGCTCGTCCCAAATCTTCGGCTAACAGTTTTTCACCGTGGCTATATATACCCCTCCCCTTCCTCACTTCCTTTACTCCGCCGACCGCTCTCTCTCGCCGAGCTTCAAACCCTAGCGCGCCGCTACTCCATCGTCACCGTGAGGAAAAGCTTCATCGCTCGACCTCGCCGCCGACGTATTCGCGCCGATCAAGAAATCTTCACTCCGCCGCCGTAGCTGTCTTCCTCCGCCAAGTTAGGGCGTGGAAGATCTAACCTAACGAACTTCCCATCTGTTCTTCTCATCGTCGTTGTTCTTCACTTCGGTAATTAAAAGTTACTTTTATTACTCGCTTGATTCTCAAACCTTCCCGAAAATCTTCAAAGGTGTTTATTCTTCAAATCTTCTCACATATGAACACCTCAAACAAAATATGCTCTTGATTCGCTTCTCTAAGCAATGATTTTCTTCAAGATTCCTCAATTGTGTGGATCCTCGATCTATACAACTCGAACCTAAGACAAAGATCGCTAGTGAAATTCTTCAAGGCTCATCCGGTCAAATTCCTCAAACTAGTTCTTTTGAAAACCTTCCGAGAACGATATGACCTCTCCAAATTCCTCGCAACTATACTCTGCTCACAGTACTCATGTCCGCCGCTGAATCACTAGGTTCTCATCAACTTAACTCATTTGCAGCTGCTCGAAGAAAAGTTGCATACTTCTTCAGAGAATTCGCTTGTTCAAATTCCTCACCAAGAATATGGCGTAGGAAAGAAGCCACGTAAAGGAGGAAAGAGGCCTCGAGGTCATGATCTGCTTGAGATCCTCGAGGAAATATATGCTGATTATTGCACACTGATGAAGCCGAGTTCGCAAAGAAAATAAAAATCAGCGCAAGGTGCGATTCAAAGGATTGAAAGTAGATGGGCAAGGAATGGAGGAGTACAGATATGTAACTCCAAAGTACATGAAGAAATTCGCCTCAATCCTCCATGCCCAAGAGCTCCATTGGCACCTGGTCAAGAAGTCGACCCCACCAAAGATCAAGCTGCAGGTGAGGACTTCCCCAAGAATGGGCCAAGCGCCAAGCCAAATTGGCAAGACAAGCCAACGAGGCAATGAGGAAATTCAATGAGGACTCACATCACTGCTGCCACTCGAGGCCTCTGCAAGCCAAGAAAATCTATGGCAAAGAAGCCCGCACACAAGCCAAGTGCTTCACCAACAAAGGCCCTCACGGCCAAGTTCCTCACTGTGCCCTCACGGACAATTCCTCATGCCGCTCCTGCCCTCCCAAGTCCTTAGCTGCTCCTACAAAGTCCTCAAGAGTTCCGACAAAGTCCTCAAAGACTGTGCATCCGCCACGTACAAAGGACTGCAGCATCTCCATTGCCTCCGGTGTTTCAGAAGTTCTCACCTGCACCAAATTCTTCATCCGCCCGACTCTGCTGAAGACTAAGGCCACAAATGACGAGGTCCCTCGCCAAGTCCCAAGAAGAAACAGTCGCCTTCCAAGAGCCACTTGAAGATGATGAAGTCGATGATGATGAATGAGGAGTCCTGGATTAGGGGTGTCCGGATAGCCGGACTACCATCATCACCGGACTATCATTTGCCGACTATCATCATCGACCGGACTCCAAGACTATGAAGATACAAGATTGAAGACTTCCGTGTCCGGATGGGACTTTCCTTGGCGTGAAGGCAAGCTTGGCGACACGTATATGTAGATCTCCTACCATTGTAACCGACTCTATGTAACCCTAGCCCTCTCCGGTGTCTATATAAACCGGATGGCTTTAGTCCGTAGGACAACAATCACAACAACCCTTACAATCATACCATAGGCTAGCTTCTAGGGTTTAGCCTCCTTGATCTCGTGGTAGATCCACTCTTGTAAACATCCACAATATCAATATCAATCAAGCAGACGTAGGGTTTTACCTCCATTAAGAGGGCCCAACTCGGGTAAACATCGTGTCCCTTGTCTCCTGTTACCATCCGCCTAGACGCATAGTTCGGGACCCCACCGAGATCCGCCGGTTTTGACACCGACATTGGTGCTTTCATTGAGAGTTCCTCTGTGTTGTCACCGATAGGCTTGATGGCCTCTTCAATCAACAACGACGCAGTCCTGGGTGAGACCTTTCTCCCCGGACAGATCTTCAGATTCGGCGGCCAGATCGCGGGCCAACTCCCTTGGCCATCCGAGCAGATCGAAGCTACGCCTGGCCGTCGTGTCAGGTTTGAAGCTTAAACTTCACGGCCGATATCCGCGGGACTTGATCCTTGATGGATCTGAGCCACACCGATCGCGCCACTGCCACGATGGGCATGACCTAACTCGCCACGGACAGCACCTTGGAGGTCGCACTCGATCCGCCCCGACTCATAGTCCGGAGTCGATCGCTCGAATCGAGGACGGATGGCTGGACACCGCCGGGAGCCGCAATTCCCTCGGCGATGGAGCCAACACTTACCTTGTCTCACGAAAGCCCATGACTCAGAGGTGCCGGACTCCTGCCGACCAACCTCCTCGCGCCCGCCAATGAATCCGATTACGCCGATCATGGAATTCACCGCTGCGGACATCTTTTCAAAGACTCGCCTTCGACGATATCATAAATTCATTGAAGCATCTTCGCTATCCGAGAGCCCTCGCCGAACTATGGCCAGGACGGTTGGGACGCGGATGACGAAGAAATTCAGATCCCACCCACCACCCACTTCAGAGCCACCGCCGATGATTTAACCGACGATTGACCACGACCAAGACATCGACGGTATGGACGACGATGCCGGAGACTACCAAGAACCGCCTTACAGACACCGAAACCACCTCATATACGACATATACATGGTGGACACCCCAAAAGATAGGGACGGCGAAGAAGCAGCGGAGGCCGATTCCTTAAAAACAGCCTAAGCGCCGACGTCAAGCAAGCCATTTAAATCCCGCCACAAAGAAGAATGGAGATTCCGCACAGAGATAATAACACCCCGTAAAGTGCCGAAGACAACTCCCTCCAAAGATGATCCAGCGCAGAGGAGGAGGCAGAAGCAAGCCCTCGTGAGAGGGCGGCGTATTTAAGAGGTCGAGGATGACAACTAATTACCTCCCTCCAGAGATTTAGGCAAGCCTCGGCGACGCATTTAATTTGTCGTGCTCGAGGATCCCGCCGAGCAAGAGCGCTTTAGACGCAGGCTAATGGCCACGGCAAACAGCCTAAAGAAAAAGCAACAACAGCCTTCAAGTCGATCAAGACCCATCGGGCCGACAGATGGACCGAGGTCCTCGCGTCAAGAGTACGAACTCGAACGCCCTCCAAAAGTTACCTAAAACGCAAGTTGCTCCCCGATTAGAGGAGGCAGCATCACCAACAAGACAACACGGGCAGACCGACCACCCGCGGGCGCGAGAGAGGCGTAAGCCCTCCACCAAAACCGCATTCCGCATCGCTTCTAAAAGCAAGAAGCCGCTGGGGAACGCGCCAGACTTGTGAGATATATTGAGGACAAGGCAAGACAATCCAGATCTATCTATGGATCACGTGGACGCCCCACTTACCCACGCATTTAATACCGTCGCACCGGATACAACTATTCGCCGGGCCAACACAGCAGATAACGCCTTCGAGCTACGCCGCGATATTGCTCAATACAGAGGCGCCAAGACACCCACTATGCTTCACCGACGAAGTAATGGATCATCAAATCCTCAAGGGTTCAAACCCGTTAATATCGAATCCTACGATGGCACAACAGCACTCGCGTCCGGATTGAGGATTATCTTCTCCATATACACATGGCTCATGCGCACGCTCTTCACACCATCAAATATCTCCCGCCAAGCTTAAAGGACCAGCTCGGCATTGATTAACAGCCTGCCCGCAGAGTCAATTGATGTCGGGAAGACTCGAAGCCACATTCTCGACAACTTCTGTGGCACGATAAAGCACTCACCAGACGCAGATGACCTAAGCCACATAATCCAAAGAGCTGATTTAATCGCCAGCAATTCGACACGGTTCCTAACAAAGAAAAATCAAATCGCCGACCGTCCGGATGCAGAGGCACTCGCTGCCTTCAAACATAACATCCGTGACGAGTGGCTGGCCCGCACCTAGGACAGAGAAGCCGAATCTATGGCAGCCCTCACATCCCTCATGACCCGCTTTTATGGAGAGGATAGCTGGCTCGCTCAGCAGAATAACCTCAAAGAAAACGCCGGCAGTCCGGATACTAAGGACCGCAATGGCAGGTTGTGTCGAAACAAAACAAACGCCAGATTAACGGCGACAAAGAATGAGGATACGGCAGTCAACGCCGGATTCCGAGGCTCCAAACCCGTCAACGGAAGAAGCTATTCAAAGAACCACTCCGCCCGGCCCAATTTGGACCGAATACTCGACCGCTTTTGTCAAATACACGGACTTCGAAAAGCCAGCTAACCACACCAACAGAGATTGTTGGGTATTCAAGCAGACAGCAAATTAATCGCCAAAACAAAGTGACAAGGGGCTACAGTGGATGACGAGGAGGAGGCTCCGCCAAACAACAGAGGACAAAAGGGATTCCCTCAAGTTCGGACGGTAAACATGATATACGCAACGATATTCCCAAGAGGGAGCGGAAGTGTGCACTAAGGGACGATATGCGATGGAGCCACGCTTCTAAAATTTAACCCATGGTCCTCTTGCCCGATCACTTTCGATCAAGAGACCATCCGACCAAGATCCACCATTGCGGATTCGCCGCATTGGTTTTAGACCCAATCTTTGATGGATTTCACCTCACAAGAGTCCTTATGGACAGCGGCAGTAGCCTGGACCTGCTTTATCAGGATACAATGCGCAAGATGGGCATAGACCCTTCAAGGATTAAACCTACAACGACGACCTTCAAAGGCGCCATACCAGTGTAGAGGCCAATCAGACAGCTCGCCACATCGAAGTGGTCTTCGGATCCCTGATAATTTCCAAGCGAGGAGTTAATCTTCGACATAGTCCTGCTCCGCAGCGCTATCACGCTTCGCTTCTGACGAACCGTGATTTGTAAAGTTCAACGCGGTGCCGCATTATGCATACCTTAAGCTCAAGATGCTAGGCCCTCGTGGAGTCATCACGGTCAACGGAAACACGGAACGCTCCCTCCGAACGGAGGAACATACAATGCTCTCGCGTAAGTACAGATCAGCCTTTTAAGGCAATTCTCGAGTCCGGGTCGTTAAACGACCGGACACGCACCAAACACGCCCGGAGCAACATCAACTAAGACCACCGCACGCCCGCGCACGCAGAGCAATGCGGCCCCAACCCCAGCCCTCGCAAAATTGCAAGACAAACTCTCACAGACATAATTATGCCCTAGAGATACCATGGGCATAGGGGAAGGGCACAACCACAACAGACTCCAGAGTGTGGTTCGACCACACCAGGGCTCCCAAGTGTGTCGCTTTTTTTGTTTTATTTTTCTTTTTATATAGAACTCAGTCCGCGGCGAGCCGGCCGAACTCATGATGCAACAGCCAGGAAGGACAAAGGCCGCGATTTAACACTCAGTGGTCTCCATCACGTAACATTCCGCTGCCTACCTCGAGGGAGACGCCTTTAATTCGCCCAATCCCTTGCTTTCCGCACTATTTGTATCATTCCAAGACCGATAGCATATCTTCTTGAATAAAATGCAGCACTTTTTGCCTTTAATTGCATTACTTATATATATATGTGTTCATTTACTTACATGTTGCACCTGCAGCATCTTGGTACGGCCAAACACACCAGGGGCTTATGTCCTCCGCTTATGGTGTGATAAAGTCCGCGACACTTTCACAAGTGCGCACCTCAACTTATAGCATTATATGAATCGGCTCCAATCATGTCTTGGGTCAATAGTTGGGTTTGCCTGCCCCATGTTTGGCACCTTACGCTTCCGCTCTATCGCTAAGGTAGCATTGGGAGAACCATCGCGATTGCGCTTCGGTTGAGCCGGGTTAACGCCTCAAAGGAGAAAGCTAAACTGACCGGCATGATAAGGCGTGAGATCGGTCGCTGTTCGAGAGGTCCTTCGGTCCTTAAAGACCTACGCCGAGAGCGAAGTTCGGATTATGTCCGATGAAGGCGGATAGCGCCTCAATTCGTCTTCCTACTAGGGGCTTCACTAAATTTAAAATTGTAGAATTCTATGGCTAAGGAGAGTGTTCAAGCACTATAAGTCCGTTGCTCGTTCGTTGTGTTGAGCGCCCTAGATGGACCCAAAATGGGAACAAGAGTGCTCAAGTTTATCCCTAACACCCCAAAGACTCGTGGCATGGGGCTGAAGCCGACGACTTGCCATCTCTCGATTTAATAAACGGCCACACGTAAGGTAATATTTTAAATTAAACAAGCGTTGCTTAGCGATATGAACAAAGTTTTCAGGCACAGATAACACATTACTTAATTCACTAATAATTACATCCTCGGGCACTCATCCGCAATCTTGCGAGCACCCTTCAGACAGCCTTATAGTAAAGTTCGGTGTACGATGCTCCTTGCCGCTGGTGGCGCTGCTGCTGATTAGCTTCTCGCATCCAGCTTTTGCCCCAATGCACTTTTGCACGGCAAGGGCCCGACGAGCACCTTTCAATACAAAGCGAGCGCTTTGATAACCTCCACCTGTGGGCACGATCCACCACCGTCCGTGACGAGGCCGGTAGCTCCTGTGCATGGCCTCTCCGCCACCGCGGACTATGAGCCCCTTCATGGTCAGCTCGGCCACCTTGTGAAGCTCGACCAGCTCCTTCACCGGTCGCTAGGGGGCATCAGATGGCCGGCCTCAAAGATATCGAGACCGTAAGACCTTTCTCCGCTGAGCTCCCTCCTCGGCTCGGTAGAATGCGGCGGCATCGACACGCCATGCGAGGCAGATCTGCAAACGCCTCGAGAGCTCCGACCGGTAAGTATCACGTAATTTACATTCACATGCTTCATCAATTCAACCTCCCAAGGGCCTTATGGGCCTCGGCCTTGGCGGTTTTATACACTTTCGAGAGCCGAGGCAAGCTCGACTCGAAGTTTTTGAGTCACGCCCAAACTCTCATGCTTTTCCATGAGAGCCGGAGCTCTTGCCGAACCACCGCCACCTCGCCTCTTGCTTTTCTCGCTCTGCCTGCCTGCGTGGCCGTGATTATGCTCGGCATGACACGGCCTCCTTCAGGCCGCCACCACGCTCGTGGGCCCCCGCAGCACCTATGTTATCCTTGTTATTTTTGTCACAACCTAAATCCTTTTCTCAGAAGGTACAAATTCAAAGTGGTGTTACTCACCTTCTTTGTCTTGAGCTGCTTCTCGGCGCGGGCCGAGCTCTCGCCCGGACCGCCAAGCTCCTACTTCAACGCACCGACCTCCGCAGTCAGGCGGGCAGAGGTCAGAAGCAGCCCTGCAACCCATATTGACATAATTTTTAGCAACCTCACAGATATCTTTTTAAGATCCTCATCCGCTTTTCTTTCCAACACCGAACCGAGCATCAGGCTACTGTCTATGCGGTATTATATTGCATATTTTTAACTTCTAACTCAAAGCCCGATAGAAGGCTATTGAAGCTGGTCAGCCCGCCTTTGGCGAAGCTGCACTTTCAATCACCGCACTCATAATAGTGCGGTGTTCTTCCTGATGGAAGCGCTCGCAGCGCCCAACAAATCGCCTTGCGCCCGGGTTGGAAGGAAGCCGCCGGCGCCACGGTCTTGCCCTTCGATCGAGTAGTCCGCCGCCGGACTCCGAACCACCGCGGGTTCTGCTAGGAGTCCGGCGCCAAAGTCCGGAGGGCGCTTTGTGGCGCCCGAGCCTCCTCGATGGGTCCTTCTGGGATCCCACCCCGGCCTTTCAAGCGTCAGAGGGTGGAGGCGGTCGGGATGGAGTCTACATCCGACGAGCCAACACCCGCCGATGAAGCGGGAGATCATCATCGCCGGATCTGCAAAGCATGCGGCATTAGAATGACACTATGTGACGAAAACAGAAATTATAAATCATTCAGAATCCGGATATTTACGATCTCGCGGAGGCTTGGCCTCAAGGCTATTCTTCCTCGCCAACGCTGACGCTGGCAGAGCTGTCTGGGGAATATTCCTTCCCTCTGACCCTCCGCCTCCCGAGCTTGGGGAAGCCTTCCTCTTCCTCTCTCCTCCTCCGGGAGAGATTCTCTCCTCCTCCTCATTTTCGGGAGGAGTCCGCCCGAGTCGTCGGACATTTCGAAAACGGGCACTCTTTCGAGCACCCGTGGCCTCCTTATTGGCCTTCTTCTCCGACACCACGGCGGTGCCGGAACCAGCAGCCTCGCTAGACGAAAGCGCCTACTGGATTTTCTCGGCATAGGAGCCGACAGTAATCTGCTCCGCTTTCTTCATCCAAATCCTCACAAAGGAAAAGGGGAAATTAAAACCGCATAGAGTCAAACTATGAAAAGAAGTGTCCTGCAGGGGTAGAACCACTTACTCGTCACCAAGCGCTGCGTTTAAATCAGGGTCTTCAACATGGATGCGGGGCTTGGCGCTTTGAACAGCACCTTCCAGCGCCAGACGTTGTGTCAAGAGCTTGTTCAGCGCTGGTGCTGTTCCGGATCGAACTCCCATAGATTGAATGCCCGCTTGGCATGGGAGAATCCGCGACGAGCATGACTTGACCACGCTAACCAGCCCGAGCTTTTCACCAACTTCTTGATACAGTCCTGAAGTCCCGCTACCTCCTTCAAACTGCCCCACAAAGAAGCCCTTCTTTCCGGGAGGTGAGCTGCGGGGGATACCAGATCTAAACTCGGGGCCGCCGCCAACTTAGGGTCACGCTGCTCGGTGATGTAGAACCACCCGATTGCCACCCCTTGACGGATTCCACGAAGGCCCCTTCAACTAAAGGACGCTAAGCATCTTGCCCAACATGGCGCCTCAAGACTCGCTTGAATGCCCTTCACTACCTTCGCTTGACATTGAAGGTCTTGAGCCATGTCAAGTGGGGCTGGATGCGAGGAAGGCTCGCACATGACGATGAACGCCAAGATGTTGAGGATGAAGTTCGCGCCAGATCATGGAAATCCAGCCAGAAAGGAACATGAGCCCCCGACAAAGGGGTGAAGTGGAAAGCCCAAATCATGGAGGAAGTGGGAAAGAAAGACAACCTCTCATGGGGCCCTGGGGATGAGCTGCCCTCGTCGGGCAGTCGGCAGGCTGGCGTCGCCGGAGAGGTATCCGCGTCACAGCAGCTTTGGCGATTTGCTCCTCCTTAACGGTGGAGGCCAACCATTTACCTCCCCGCCTGCACATGGTCGGAGAAGGTTGAGGCGAGATGCACGAACTTGGGCGCCTGGAGCTCAAGTGCGCGGAGATGGATAAGCAAAGGAGGAAGAAGGCGAGGTGAGAAGGTGAATCTTTATCCCTTATATGGCTGGCTTAAATCTCACGCCTCCCCCACCGCCCGGTAAAACTCGCTTATCTCCCAAGCGCCACCATCAATGATGCGGTTGTGTAGCGACCCGACCCAAAATCGGTCAAGTCTCTGTGTAGCTGTACCATCCCAAGATCATGCTGGCACACACAGTACATTGATGAAATAATCAAAGTTCAATCACACCTGAATTTATTACACGATTCTCATATCGAGTCTTTATTACAATAGAATAAATTCGCCAAGGCCAACTCATGAGAAATAAACTAAATAAAGCTGCAAGGCGTAGAAGAATAGCGAGTCCATCCGACTCCATAGGGCAATCGCCAAGCGTGATCGTAGCCTCACTCTCGATCGAATACTCCTCGCAACATAAGACGTTGCAGCCGTAGGTCAGCATTTTGAATATGCCGCAAGTCATGAAGAGAGAACAATAATAAAATTTCTAACACTATATGCAATTTGGTCGGGGCTCTAAGTTTCATCATTTTGCTAAAAGCCGCTTTTTCCCTACAACAATGGACTTGTTTGCAAATACTACAAAATGTTGGTAGTTATTGAGATGGTTTCGCCAACCAATGTCTCATTCCCAATTATTAAATAATCCCTCAATTAATTTATTAAATTTGGTGTTGAGATATCCAAATACTCCAAGTTCCAGAGGCTCAAATTGTCCGTGAATCGGGACACGGCTAACCGATTAGATCTTCACTTTGCAGAGGTTTATGACTTTACCCGCAAGATTCGCTCCTCCTTTAAGTCTTCGCACTTCATGGTGTTTGAAGACGGATGAACGTAAACAGGGTCTTCCAAGAGTTCCTCTAGCCACCGCCGTACCCATCCAATCCTACCGCTTCTTCTACATCTCGTAGCACCGTCCCGCCGAGTCACACCTAGGGTTGACCAAGCCAGAGCCCATAATGGCTTGCGGCTGCACAGGTAAGCTTCCGTCAATGGGTATACATCCGCCTCTTCGTGGCTGGGTGAAGCTTTCCAAGATGTCATGGCGCTTCTCCATGCATCCCGCCAACCGCTGGTTTTCTCCAGGTGCCCACAACCGCCCTCCACCCAAGAGTGAATTTTGAAGTCCATCTTGAGCTTGAAGTCATGGGGTTGTCATCATCTTAACTCTCACATCTCCTTATGAATCACTCAACCAACCCCGCCTCACGAGCATAGCAAAATAAACTACTTCGTCCCGGGCAATGGTAACAAGGGAAATTGGGTTCATCCTACCTCATGATACTACTCAAGAACATAACTTCAAATTCTCCTACTGCATGCATGGTGGGGAGGTATAATTCTAATGCAATAAAATCATAGGCATAGTAAAAGAAAATATGATCAATGACTTGCCTTGTCGACGATCTTCGAAAGCTAGGGACTCGTGGTAGCAAGCTTCAGACCGAAATTCTACCGAGGCAAACAACAATCATATAAGCATACAAACATATGATCACTTAACATAACAGCATGCTAACATATCACACAAAACAATTGAACCAAAACCCAAAGAAAGTTCGAAGAAATCCAAATCAATGTTTTCACCACATCAAACAACAACCAAGAAATAGTTTTACTCAACCAAATTTTTCTTAACAGAACCTAAGCATGGGTTTTTGCTAACTAATGTAAAAGAAAACATCATGCAACTAGGAGCAAAAAGAATCACATCAAAAGCTATTATAGAACTCCTATTATGCCTATAACAATCCTAGCAAGGAAAAATAAAATAAAATTTTATTTATTGTAAATAAAAGTTCCTAATCTAAAGTTACAGAAACTAACCTAAAATAAACTATCACATAGGAAAAATAAAATTATTTGCTAAATAAAACAATAGGAAAACAGTAGCTAGTTAAATAAATAGGAACAACATGATTTTGATTAAAACTATTTTTTATTAAATCTAAAATGCCCAAATAATTTCCTACGGTTAGGCAAGGTCAAAACAAAGTAGTGACAAAAGAATCACTAAAATAAAATAATCCTAACTCATTTTATAGCAGAATTACTAATCTGTCTAAATCTAAAATAAAACAATTTCTAATAATTTTAACATGACTAAACATATTTTCTACAGAAACTACAACAAATTTGCAAACTAACAAAAAAGAATCAATTAAAAATATTAAGTAGATTAAAAGATATGGATTTTACAAAACTGAAACTATTCTGTTAAAAACAGAAACGAAAAAAATAACTAAAAGAAAAAACGGCGCTAATGGGCCTATCTAACGATCGGGCATAATATAGCTAAAAGCTACCGAGGATTAAACCGAATCGGGCCGGTCTAATAAAAACCGTAACTTAAAACCGGATCTTTAAACTAAAACCTAATAAACCGATTTCTTCGGGATCTAATCTAGACCCTACGCTTAGATCGGACGGTGGGGCATTCTCGGCGATTTCATCGCTGGTGGTCGACGGGCGACGGCGGTTGGGCGGGCGACGGCAAGGTGGCTCCGTGGTCCGGGGCGACATGGAGGTGTCGGGAGGGTGCGGGCGGAGCGAGGGAACTTGGGTGGAGTCGGGGAGCCCGAGGGGGTTCGAGGCGGTCGGGCAGACAATGGCGCGATGGCGGGCGGGCGGACTCCTAGAGCGATCAGGCGAGGGGAGAGGTTCAAGAGAGGGAAAACGGGGAACGGGTCGAGGGGGGTGGGGTTTATATAGGGGTCGACTTGGGCGAGGGGCGATCGGGAGGCAATCCGGATCCTTCGGATTCCGCGAGCAAGGGGCGCTGGTTGGCTTGGGCGAGGGAAGAAGGAGAGGTGGGGCCGGTGTCACGGGAGAGAGAGGAGGTCGGTCGGGCGACCGAGGGGTAGGGGCTTCTCGGCTCGGCCTGGTTTGGCTCGGTCGGCGCGGCCGGGCTACGGTCTGGCTTAGCCGGCTCACTGGTTGGGCTGGGCCTAATGTCAAGCCGGTGGCTCTGGTCATACCCGGTCTCCTTTTCCTTTTTTGAATTTGAGAGAGAGAGAAATATATTAGATATATATATATTTTATATAGGATATATATATATATATATATATATATATATATATATATATATATATATCAAAATGATCAGGAATATTCCTATAATTTGAACATTTTTCCAGGGCAAACTCAAACTTTATAAAAATCATTTTCTAAAATTCCAAATAAAATTCAGATTTGAATTCAAATTTTTTGGCAAAGTTTTCTTCTGACATATATTGGAGTGTCATGTTTACTCCTCTCATACTTTTTCTCAAGTATTTGTCGTGCATTAATTTGAAATAAATTTCAACCGCCAAATTCAAATTCAAATTCCAACAACTCAAAATCTTCAAACTTCAAATGTCACTCAAATTCAAACAATATGCATAGATGCTTAGCTATAATTGTAAAACATTCCAAATGGGAAATTTGGGATGTTACAAACCTACCCATCTTTAAGATGAATCTCGCCTCGAGATTCGGGTTGGCTAGCAAATAGGTGCGGTGGTCTCAAGGAGGTCTTCTTCTCGCCCCTGTGGCTTCCTCCTGAGTGATGACTCCACAGACCTTGCAAAACTTGATGATCTTGTGCGGGTGACTCTGTCGCAGTCTCGAGAATTCGGACGGTTTCTCCTCATAAGTCGATCACCGTCGAGCTGTATGGCCTCTAGGGCACCGTGTTCTCAACGGAATATCGCCATGTCGGCATGGCATTTCTTCACCGAGAAACATGGAAGACATCATGAACTCCGGACAATCCTTCCGCAATTCCAACTTGTAAGCAACTTCTCCACGACGCTCGAGGATTTTGTAGGGCCAATGAACCGGGTGCTAACTTTCCTTTAACACCGAACCTCTTGATTCCACGGCGGGGACACACGAAGATATGCCCGGTCTCCCGCTTCGTAAGTTACTTCCTTGCGCCATCGCTTCGGCATAACTCTTCTCGCCTCGATCGAGCTACCTTGAGTCTATCTCAATCAGCTTGACTTTTCTTCGAATCTCGATAAGATCGACCGAAAGTTGATCTCCAACACCATCCCACAAAGAATGGTGTTCTCGCACCTCCTTCCGTGATAGAGCTTCGAAGGGCCATCTTCAGACCGGTCTGATAACTGTTATTGTACGAGAATTCGCAGATGGTAAATTATCATCCCAGCTAGACCCATAGTCTAGTGCACAAGCTCTCAACATGTCCTCCAGATCTGGTTGACTCTCTCGCCTCGTCCATCTGTCTCATGGATGAAAAGCTGTATCAACTCCAGCCTGCACTCCAAAGTTTCATGCAACCGATTCCAAAACTTTGAGGTAAATTGTGTTCTCTATCCGACACGATACTCCTCGAACTCCATGCATATACGATCCTGGTCATGTATATCTTGGCTAACTTAGCGCTGGTATAGGTAGTCTTCACGGAATGAAATGAGCTACCTTGGTCAATCGATCAACCACTACCCAGATGGAATCATAACCCGAACGGGTCCCGGTAATCCTGTGATAAAATCCATTCCAAGTTTTTCCCATTTCCACTGAATCGGCAAAGGTTGAAGTAACCCCGCTGGCTTCGATGTTCCGCCTTTACTGCTGGCAAACATCGCATACTGCTACGTACTCGGCAATATCCTTCTTCATACCTGTCCACCAGAAACTTTCCTTCAAATCCAGATACATCTTGGTGTTACCGGGGTGAATCGAGTACGGTGAATCATGAGCCTCCTGAAGAATTAGCTTCCTGAGTTCGGGATCATTGGGTACATAAATACGATCCTCGAACCATATAGCTCCGTATTCATCCTTACGAAACCCTTTAGCTTTTCCTTCATTCATCCTTTTCTTTATCTCATCAATTTCCTTGTCCGACTTCTGAGGCTTCACGAATTCTTTCGGCCAAAGTGGACTGAACTTCCAGAGTTGCAACATATCCTCTCGAACTATCTCCACCGGAGATCTCGAGGTCATCGACTAACTCCTGGGGTAATCCTCCCGCTATAAGAGTATTTACATAACTCTTACGGCTCAAAGCATCGGCTACAACATTAGCCTTTCCTGGGTGGTAATGCAATTTCATGTCATAGTCCTTGATTAACTCTAGCCATCTCCTCCGCCTCGAGGTTCAACTCTTCTCGTGAAAATATACTTCAAGCTCTTATGATCTGTGTAAACATCACAACGGTTTCCGATAAGGAAATGTCTCTGTGTCTTGAGTGCATGCACTATCGCCGCTAACTCCAAATCATGTGTGGCATAATTCATCTCGTGGTCGTAGCTGTCCGGAGGTATAAGCTACAACTTTTCCTTCCTGCATGAGTACTCCTCCGAGTCCCCGACGAGAAGCGCCACAATATACCGTAATCCTTGTGTATGTCCGCAAAATCAGCATCGGGCTGTAACCAAACGCTTCTTCAATTCCCGAAACTAGCTTCAAAGGGTTGGGCTTTTCCAGCTTCCATTCCGCTTCCATTCTCCGCTTTCCGGCGGTGGCAATCCCGTTTCCATTAAATGATTATATCCTTCCGAGCCGGAAAACGCGGTTCCATTGGTTCCATGCCACTTGGCGGGTTGTTTTCCCTTTCTCCATGGATGTCCTCCATATTATGTCCTCCATGGTTTGGGTTCCCTCCCAGATGGGGCTAAGCTTCCGGCTCCGAGTTGTACTTCCCCCCAACTTCCGTTCCATAATCCCCTTGCCTTCAAGTATGGGGCCTTGTCAATCCGATTGTTGAAGGTACCAATAAACCATACCCGGATTGAGTTGGAAACTTTTTTCCCTTCATCTTGGCCCTATCCGGGATAGATCTTGGAATATCCACGACGCCAAGAGGTTTTGGGCGAAGATAACCACTTTTCCACTCTCTCCAAAAACTGGCTCGGGAAAGTCTTAATATCCCCATGGTCATTAATGGCTTTTCTCCCCCGGGGCATCCATGTTGATAGGGCGGCATTCTCGATTCCGGCTCCAAGGCTAATCCTTCCACCTTTGGACTAACATCGGGCCACTCCTCAAATCTAGGAACACCGGGATTCCCTTAGGAACGGGTTTGTCCTTGGGGATTGTTGTTTTGTTGTTGTTGTTCTTCATGACATCCATGAGGGATTTCCGCTGTCACTGAGTCCGGGAAATTAAGGGGTCCGTTGAGGATCCGTGTTTTATGGTGAGAAAAAGTCAAGGGTCTAATGGAAAATACACTACCCAAAATGAATGCACAATCAAAAACCAATCATTTATTAATAAAAACTTTCAACCCAATTTCCACTAATCAAAATAACGCCTCCACGCAAAATAAAAAAAGGCTCGACTAAATGTCTTCATCTTATCCTTGGCCCTTCCGCCCTCCGGTGGCCCTCGAGCGGGCCCCTTTGCCCTTTTTCGCTTCTTCTAATTGGTCATTCTCAGAAGGTCCATATTCCCTCAAAAAGGCTTCCCAAGTCCATTTCTCCTTTGGCAAATCCATCTTCACTTGTGCTTCCTAAATTTGATTTCTTCCATGGTAAGGAAGCATTGGGCTTTCCCCCAGCCCACCCGGAAAACCTCCACCTTCGAAGTTACGACCATCTCCGTTCCCGAGGAACACCCAATTTAAATGAGAAATGGAGTCCCTTCCGGGAGGTGTATCTCCACCAGCTGGGAGTCATGGGAGGTTGATTCGACTGCCCCGTACTTTTCCGAATGCCAATCACGAAAATCGCCATGCCCCAGGATCCAATTAAACGGTTCAAAGTAAGGGTTGTTTGGGTCCTCCCGAATGGCACCTCAATGAGGGTTCCGCCGGAAGTGCATTGGTGGTTCCGTGTTAAGAGAAATTTCAGTTCTTAGATTACCACTTTCCCAAAGGATGCCTCATCCCCAAAACTTACAAAACTAACTGGCCATCTGAATTTAAAATCAGAAATCGAAATAACGGGAAATTACGGAATTAAACAAAAATAAATGTCTCTTCCTATCTTTCCTCCTGGGGTTACGCCCCCGGCGGCCCTCGCTTTCTTGGACCCCCCAAAATCGGTCAATTTCGAGGTCCATCCCAAATCTCCCCAAAAGCTTTAAAATAATCTTCAATCACACCAATTTATTCCGATTCTCATATCTCTTTATTCAAAGAATAAATTCCCGGCCAATCAGGAAATCTAAATTCAAGCAAGAAGTCGGTCCTCCGCTCCAAGGGAACCCAAGCGGGGATGTGCCTCACCTGATGAATACCCTTCCAACTAAGATTGGGTTAGGTCAGCATTTTGAAATGCCCAAGTCAGAAAGAGAAAATTAAAATTCTAAACTAAGCAATTTGGTCGGGTTTAATTTCATTTTTTAAAAAGCCCTTTTCCCCAATGGATTGTTTCAAATCACAAAATTTTAGTTTTAGATGGTTCCCCAACCAATGCTCATTCCCAATTAAAATAACCTCAATTAATTTAAAATTTGGGAGAATCCAAATACCCAAGTTCCAGAGGCTAAATTGTCCAAATGGGCCCTCCGATTAGCCACGCAAGGTTTTGACTTTACCCAAGAACGCCCCCAAGTCTTCGGTTAGGTGTTTAAGACATGAACAAACAGGGTTTCCCAAAGTTCCCTTCCACCGGACCCATCCAATCCAGTCTTTACACTGACCCGCCCCAGAGTACATAGGGTGCCGCAGAGCCCATAATGGCCGCGCACGTAAGCTTCCCAATGGGAACATCCGCCCGTGGCGGGTGAAGCCCAAGATGAG
Source organism: Aegilops longissima (assembly GCA_021605205.1). Lineage (NCBI taxonomy): Eukaryota > Viridiplantae > Streptophyta > Magnoliopsida > Poales > Poaceae > Aegilops > Aegilops longissima. The sequence continues at coordinate 227,055,700 of CM038679.1, read as the reverse complement.
GGCTTCTCCATATGCCAACCCGGTTTTTCCATTTGCCCCAAAACCGTCCACCCAAAGGAATTTTGAATCCATTTGGTTAAGTATGGGGTTGCACCTTGTCTCAATTCCCTTATAAATAACCCCCCCTTAAATAAAAATAAATACTCCCCGCAAGGTAAAAGGGAATTGGGCATCCTACCCATGATCTACTCAAGAACTAACTTCAAATTCTCCTACTGCATCATGGTGGGAGGATAACTAACAATTCAAGGTTTAAAAGAAAATTATCAATCTTCCTTTTACATCTCAAACTGGGACCGGGTGCAAGCTTTGACCCAAATTCTCCGGGAAACCTCAATGATACAAACTTGTCCTTAACTAACAGCATGCCTCCCAAAACAATTGCCAAAACCCGGTTTTCCTCTGTTTTCACCCTCAAAAAAACCAAGAAATAGTTTTACACAACCAAATTTTTCTTAAAGAACCTAACAGGGTTTTTAACAATGAAAAAAAACATCTGCAAGGACAAAAAGTCACATCAAAACTATTAAGAACTCCTATTTCCTATCAATCCTGAAGGAAAAATAAAATAAAATTTTAATTGTAAAAAAATTCATGTTCTGCTTAAACTAACCTAAAATAAACTATCACAAGGAAAAAAAAATTATTTGCAAATAAAACAATAGAAAAAACAGAGCTATTAAAAAAAAGAACCACAGATTTTGATTAAAACATTTTTTATTAAACAAAATGCCCAAATAAATTCCTACGGTTGGCAACAAAAAAAGAAAAAAGAATACAAAAAAAATAATCCTAATATTTTAAGAAATTATAATTTTAAATTAAAAAAAAAATTTCTAAAATTTTAACTACTAAAAATTTTCACAGAAAAAAAAATTTGCAAATAACAAAAAAAACAATTAAAAATTAAGTGATTAAAAATTTTTTACAAAATGAAATATTCTTAAAAACAGAAACAAAAAAATAACTAAAAAAAAATCCCTAATCCTTTAAGCGAATTACTAAAACGCCCCAAAAAAAATTTAATAAAACCTAATAAAACCATTTTAAACTAAAAAAATAAACCACGGGATCAATTAATATTTTAGTGGAGGGGATTGGATTTTAAATTTGACCACCAAAAAGGGGCGTGGCCCACCGATTTATCACAGGGAAGGGTAGCCAGCCGAGGGGTTCGAGGGCCGGGGAAAAACCAACAAAACCAAAAAAAAAAGATCAAGAAAAACGGGGAACTAGGGGGGGGTTTAATTCGACGGGGGGGATCCACCCACCTTGGGATTCCGAGGGGGCGGGGAGGGGGGGGGGGGCCGGTGTCCGGGAAAAGAGGGGTCCTGACCGAGGGAAGGGGGGGGGGGGGGGCGCTTTTTTTCCCCACGGGGCCCCAAATCCCCGGGGGTTGGCCTCCCGGGTCTCCTTTTTTTTTTTTGAATTTGAGAGAGAGAAAAATATATTAATATATATATATTTTATATAAATATATATATCAAAATGATCAGGGAATATTCCCTATAATTTGAACATTTTTAGGCAAAACTCAAACTTTAAAAAATCATTTTTCTAAAATTCCAAATAAAATTTTTGAATTAATTTTTTCAAAGTTTTAATATTTGGAGTGTCATGTTTACTTTTCATACTTTTTCTCAAGTATTTTCGCATTAATTTGAAATAAATTTCAACCGCCAAATTCAAATTCAAATTCCAACAACTCAAAATCTTCCAAACTTCAAATGTCACTCAAATTCAAACAATATGCATAGATGCTTATAAATTGTAAAAATTCCAAATGGGAAATTTGGGATGTTACGGGGTTACCACCTCATTGATGAGAAATCGATTAGGGGAAACACGACCGCTCGGCAAGACGGCTAAGGAAATTTCCTTAAATGGAGGTGGTAAAGAAAAACAATTCAAATGGTTGGTGTGGTGGACGCCTGCCCTAAAACGCCAAAGAAATTGAACTTGTGTATATATTATTATTCTCTACATGGAATGGAATTTATTTTGGGGACACTATCCCGTGTTCACAATCTTCATCATTTGGAGGAGGAACCCGCTTTGCAATGCCAAGCAATATACACGGATTATCGCCATTGAAGCTTGGTTGGGATACCGAGGAGTCCCGATTGGGGTGTCCATATGGACTACCATCATCACCGGACTATCATTTGCCAATCATCATCGACGGACTCCAAGACTATGAAGATACAAGATTGAAGACTTTGGTCCGGATGGGACTTTTTCTGGAAGGCAAGCTTCGATACGGATATATAGATCTCCTACCATTGTAACCGATTATGTAACCCTAGCCCTCTCCTGTTATATAAACCGGATGGCTTTAGTCCGGGGACAAAAATCACAACAACCCTTACAATCATACCATAGGCTAGCTTTAGGGTTTAGCCTTTGATCTAATGGTAGATCCACTTGCAAACATCCACAAATCAATATCAATCAAGGACGAGGGTTTTACCTCCATCAAGAGGGCCCAACCGGTAAACATCGTTCCCTTGTTCCCGTTACCATCCGCCTAGACGATAGTTCGGGACCCCTACCCGAGATCCGGTTTTGACACCGACAATGAACTTGGAAATCATCGAGACCGCCAAGAAAGGGCCCTAGAGCCAAAGGCACACTGAAGCCTTTGGATCCAAGAGCATCCTAGACTACATTGATCTCGCACAAGGACCCAAACACTTATGCCCGACTTCAAGTTGACACCGCCAAAGTCACATGTCGACTCATTTCATCCAAGAGGAGAAATGGAAATTTGATATGGCCGAGATATCAAGAAATCGCAGAAAAGGAGAAATCAAAGAAAAACGTGTCAAGATGAAAATCAAGAACTTATCAAGATGCGGCGACATCAAAGCCCCCCCTACAAATTTAACTCCTATTATGATGATTGGCAAGGAGCCAAAGTCGATTCCAACCGACGAAAAGGTTCACCAATGTTGCGCCCCAACGCAACATGAAATTCTCAGCCGGAGCCTCACACCAACTAAAGAACATGCCAAGACCGATGAAGTTCAGGCAAGACAATGCTAGTTCCGGGTGATGACTCCATTCCAACAAGAAATTCCGGCATCCACTAGTGGTGCGCCAAGAAATCAAAAGTCGGGCAACGATCGCCATACCGAGGAAAATCAACCAGATTCCTCCCTCCTCGCCAACACCAACCCAATTCTTCCATTTGCCTCGATGAAGAAGACCAAGGGCGTAACAGCGGGAAGAAATGGAAAGCATCACCCGCCAAATTCTTCTAAAGAAAATGAAGCCAATGACTAGCCTTTGAAAATCCTATTGATGCTGTTCCAATTTCTCAATTCCATCAAAGGACCTTGTTCCTTTGGTGAAGATTATGAGATCCCAAGCGGATCCGATGAAGAAGATCATTCCCCGCTTCGCAAAAGATTGATGAAGAAATTGAAGGAAGCTATCCTTCAACTCCAACCATTTTCCCCATGCCTCACCCACTAATAGGCCGGTGTTGAGGAAATTGAAGAAGGGACACCGGAAGCAAACGCCTGATGAACGATGACTTTGGGAAAGTCAAGATCCAAATTTCCACTCTTCACCCCAATTCAACAATTCATCCCCCCGCCCAACAGTTCAAATGGGCTCAAGAAACTCATCCCACTTCATCCGTCCATGAAGACATTCCACCACTAGCGGTGATGAACTCCTGGCCGATCCCGATCGACCAAGAGGAACCAGAAATTCTCACCAAGAACTGATATTGATTCCAAGGTCGGATGCAACTCACGACACTCCACTATAAAGCCAAAGAATCCCTTCAACAAAGCAAAAGTTCAAGGTGAAGATTTCTTCGAGCACGATTCTTCAGACATAATCCATATGATTCGCCGATAAGGAAGAGGCGCTTCGACGCCACCAAGCCATTTCTATTCCTTAGTGCTCTTCCAAAGACAAAGACTTCGATCATGCACATATTCCTCATGTGGACATGGAGTCTGCCAAAGCCGAGCCCCCCTCGTTCTTCACGACGCAGACTTCTTTCTACCGACCTGGATTGGAATGAAGAACTCATTCTTCAATTCTATGCAACGCTGACATCAGGAGACGCAAGACGTGAACTCATGGGTGTTAGATAATGTCCAAAACACTTTCACTACAAGGCACCAAAGAACAATTGCTTCGGCCCTACCACTCCCCCTTGATGGTGCTCTGTATCTACAACGAACCCGAGCCAAATCACTATATGTAAGTGCCGATGAAGCCTTTGGTGGCAGGCCCTAAGAACCAAATTCCCGTCAAGGAATTATTGTATGTGCCTTGACCGCCTATCGGATTTCAAGAAGACAATGAGTCCTATCAAAGGCCACGACCAAATGATGAAGAAGTCATTGGCATCATGAAGAATATGCTTTTCAATATCATTCATATGCCCGGCCAACTTCCATGATTTCTTCATGAGGACTCGCAAATATTGCTATGTCACCTTTTGAGCGGCCATGCACCATGAATTATGAGGTTCATCAGACAAGGTCTTCACCAATTACAAGGCGATACTCAACCACCAGCTACTTGCCTCGATTGAAGTCCTCAAACGGACATTTAATCTTGTATCCACCCCTGTCACATTCAATTGTGGTGAAGGGGAGGCCGCATTATCAAGATATTGGTGAACTTGGTGGATTCCGACCTTCCATGAACGAGGTATGCGGCCATTCCCATGGACGAGGTCCTCCAATCTCCCGGGAGATCACCCCGGCTGACTCCCAATCAATCCCTTTAGAGTTCTTCTTGGAAGCAAACTTCCTAAAGATACTGTGTTTTTCCTATGAACAAAAATTTGAATTTTTAGTCCACAAAATTATCTCAACAAAACTTTATAAGATTGGTAGCAACGACCATAGGGATGCATAGAGGCCCTAGCAAGCATTCAACTACTTAAAACTCTAAGAATTCAACATGCAAGCTCATCTACGAGCACCAAGAGTAGATAATTATTCAAAATATAAACCACTAAAGAAAAACTAATTGGACAAACGGAGGAGTCACATACGCAAATATCCCCAAAAGTTTAAACGGAGCTTCAACAAAGAGATCAACCCGGGTTTGAGAGCAAGAACACAAGAGAAAGAGCAATGGTGATTTTTTCTCGAGGTAGGTGGTGATTGGGATGAAGAGATAAGGGGGGACCACGGGGACCACAACCTACTAGGGCGCCTGGGGTCCTCACGCCTAGGTGGGTTGTGCCCACTGCACCTCCCTCTTATTATTTGCACCAAAATTCTGAAATATTCAGATAAAATCGTATTAAATTTTCAGAGCATTCTAAGAACTTTTATTTTTGGTTCATTTTTATTGCACGGAAAATCGAAACAAACAAAACATGGCATTTTATTTTATTTAACTAAAAAACATAAAACAAAAGGTAGGTTGTATAAAAGGACTAAATTCATCAACTTCATACATCTAAAAATGATCCATTAATAAGGTTGATCAAGTCTTATTAACAACCAATTTTGATTAGCATGAAACCAAGAACTTTCAAATCACTAAGTTACCTCAACGGGATATGAATGTCCCCAACAATAAGCATTTCATATTTTTTTTGACACTAGGTAGAGGTAGTTTAAAACTTCTAATAGAGATTGTGAGATTTTCAATAACATTATACCATTCACTTGGAATTGTTTCTTCGGAAGTGCACCGATGCTCATTACCCTAAAGTGCAATCATGCCCTTACATCAAGTTTTGATGTTGATGACAATATAATGTAGGGGACTAACTATGTTCCAAGTGAATCTGTGTTAGTCCCGTCATCAAAAGTGTGGGATCATGAACATAGGTTGATTTTACTTAAGGAAGAAGTATAAAAAGATTGCATATTTGTTTTCTTGAGTATGGGATCCCACACTTTAAGAGGGGATCTAGGGTTAGTAAAAGATTTGATCATTCCAATAAATCCTTCCTCAAATCTTTTGGATCTATCAAAATATTCCTATGATTGTGTTCTCCCTAGGCTTGCCGAATGTCCGTGCCCGTGGGATGTTCCTGCCCATCGGATATCCAACCTCGACCCTGATATCCGGATCCTACTATCCGAGAGCACTTTGTGTTGGGTCTTACCAGGATGTCCGCCCTCCATGCCAAATGTCTGGTTTCCATGCTCCCTAGATTTCCGCCCAAGCCGGATGTCCAGCTTGTGCTATCCAGGAGGGTTCCTCGGAACTCGCCGGATTTCTAGCCATCTTACCGGATGTCCGGTTTAAGCCGGATTCCCAGCTTTGCCCCTGATGTCCCCCTCTATTTTTCCTCTGTTTCGCTTGACGCCACTAGTTCCGCTAGGCCTGATGTCCCCCTTGTCCCGATGTCCGCCTACCTTGTCACTTACACTACAATGGCCATATTTGCATCCACACTATATATAGCCCTTCCACCACGGGAGAGGGTTGACCATTCACATTGAGCAAACCCTACAACACATTTCACATCCTCTCTCTCACTCTTCTACACCAAATCTTAGATCCCTAAGGGATTTGAGAGCATTTGAGAGAAGTTGTCCATCCAAGTGATAGATCCACTACTTCCCCTTCTTTGGACCGAAGGAATTCGGATTTGAGAAAGTCTTGAGCTTTTCCCCATCGTTTTGTTACTCTTGGAGGTTGTAGACCCTAGGCATAGGAGTCTTTCGAGAGGAATCGACCATTGTGATTAGCCCCAAAGTTTGTGAGGGTTTGGAGACCCCCAAGGTCTACCACTAGTGGTTGAGAAACCCTTTGTGGTGTTGTCTCAAAGGGAGAATAGGGTGAGCCTTCGGCATTGGTGTGCCTTCGGGTAAAATCTCTAATGGTGAGGTAGCTTCCTCCAAGGAAGTGAACTCAAATACATCCTCGCTTCTCAAAGTTGTGGTTATCCCTAACCCTAACTTCCTACTTGTGGTTACCTCCTCTTAGATCTTACTTATATCATATTGTGCTTGCTTACTCACATATTTGTGTCACTTGTTTCCTTGCTTAGCTCTTAGCATCATACTTGCAATTGTTAACTTTCATATTCCACAACCCCAAAATTGATAAGTAATAATTAAAAAATTAATTGTACCTATTCACCCCCTCTAGGTCCATCTTGATCCTTTCAATTGGTATCGAGGTGATCTATTCTTGTGGCTTAACCACCCTAGAGCGAGATGAACCTCGAACCCTTTTGCGGATCCAAAGGATAAGGGCGCATTCCATGGAAGTCAAGTCCTTCACTTCGAGGATCCGAACGGACGCCTAAGCAAAAGGAGGAGCATGATGCTTCTCTTGAGGCCTTGGTCCAATGAGACTAGCCACACTAACCCGATTTAACTTTCTGTGGTGCCCCGAGGCCAATCGGTTTCCCTTCACTTGGGCAACAACCTCCTAGTGATGAACACTCCGTTCCTTGGATTTATGCAAGACCTCAAATAGAGAAACCAAAGTATAACCTCAAGGCAAACCCCTTTACTTGATGACACCGCCGATTTTGCTTTGTGGAGAGTTGCTATGTGATACGCCTCCAACATATCTATAATTTTTATTGTTCCATGATGTTATATTATCAATCTTGGATGTTTTATAATCATTTTATATTTTTTGGTACTAACCTATTGACATAGTGCCAAGTGGGCCTGTTTCTGATGTTTTTACATCGCAGAAATCAAATCGATCGAGTCCAAAAACAACTCCACGGAGATTTTTATGGAAAAGACACGAATGGGCCCCGGCCGGCTTTGGGGGTGCCCGGGAGAGCACAACCCACCGCGCCAGAGGCCCAGCCGCCCGGTGGGTTGTGCCCACCCGGTGCCCCTGACCCCTCTTTGCTCTATAATAACCCAATATTCCCAAAACCCTAGGGGAGTCGAAATATTCATCCAGCCCCGCAGAGTCCGTAACCACCGATCAATCTAGACATCATCTCCGATGGGGTTCACCACCCCATTGGTGCCCTCCAATGATGCGTGAGTAGTTATTTGTATACCTTCGGTCCGTAGTTAGTAGCTAGATGGCTTTTTTCCCCTCTCTTTTCTTAATACAATGGTCTTTGTAGATCCATATGATGTAACTCTTTTGCAGTGTTTGGGGATCAATGAACTTTGAGTTTATGATCGATCTATCTTTTATATCCATGAAAGTTATTTGAGTTTCTTTGATCTCTTATATGCATGATCTCTTATAGCCTCGTATTTTTCTCCGATATTTGGGTTTTGTTTGGCTAACTTGATCTATTTATCTTGCAATGGGAGGAGGTGTTGTAGGGGTTCCATCTTGCTTGATCCCAAAATGCGGGAACCAACAGTATGTATTGTTGCTACTAAGGATAAAACTATGGGTCTATCTCCAATAGATAGATCTTCTCGATCATGTCATCGTTTTATTGCATTACCCTTATCCATGAACTTAATACACTAGAGGCATGCCACAAATGATGTGTGGAGTAATAGTAGTAGATGCGAAGGAGTCGGTCTAGTAATCTTGGATGTGATGCCTATGTAATGATCATTTCGATATCTTCATGATTATTTGAAGATCTATCAATTAACAGAATTTGTTCACTCACCGCTTGCTATTTTTCTAGAGAAGCCACTAGTGAAACCCCCCGGTCTCTTTTCTATATATTTTCCTTTGCAATCTACTTTTCCTTCTGATTTATTTTAGATCTATTAAACCAAAAATACAAAAATATTCCTAATTTATTTTTTTTTTTGGTGTCGATCTATCAATCTACTACAAATTTATCTCATGTTCGCTTTTATCTTGAGGCCCGACGAAGGGATTGACAACCCCTTTAATAGTCGTTGCAAGGATTTTTATCGTGGTGGGCTGTTTACGTTGTGTTGCTTGGTTCCCCACGTTCGATAACCTTGGTTTCATATCCGAGGGAAATACCCGCATTGCCACTACAAAAAATACACTTCGTGATGATACGGTTTGTCACAAAGGGTCATGTTTTTATCATGCATGTACATCCATGAAGATTTTATGACGTAATCAAGATAGTCATACCGTGATGTCGAGAAGTGTTCCAGACATTAAAAATTATCATCACAACGCCCACTTCCATGATGATAAATCGCGTCATATGCCCCAAGGGTAATTTCCCCAACAGGTCGCCGGTACCAGTCCATTTGGATCCAATAAACAGCCCCCAAAATTTTCCACGGTAAAATTCGATTGGTCGAGGAAACACGCTTCACTTGTTAGTGGGTCGAGGCCCTATGATATGTCGACACGGACGGCCCACCACCGACCATTTAGCATAAAAGGCGCCTGTTTGACTTTGTCAAAGTTAGCGGCTGGCCCAAAAAGCCTGTTAACGGCTCTTCCAAATAGCCCATTTTACGCCCAAGAACTCGGCCCGTTAGGGCTACCCAAATCGCCCAACAACGCCATGGGGCGTCAATATAAAATGTTTACTTTCGCCCATGTATGGCCCCACGCCTTTCGCCCATATGAGGCCTTTCATATCTTTAGGCCCTTTAGAGGCCCAGTGACTCTAGCCCATAATGAACAAGAAATTTCTTTTGTACCATTAACCACCCATGATTCACATCCCGCTTCACCGGTTAGCTGCCCATCGACCCCATGTTTGGCCCTTTTTGGCCCTCGAATTTCCGCCCCACATACCTTTAATGGCCAAATTTCCTGGCAAGAGTCATCCGCTTGGCTCGTTAACCCGCTCCTGCTTCCATTCCCCTCTATTCCGCCCATTAACAACCCGTAATGCCCGTGATGTATTGTTTTGTGCCCTCCCCCTAACATCCGCTACCTTCCCGAGCCAACCACCACGCCTGCTTATGGCCCATGTAGACCTATTTATCCGACGCCCTAGGCCCACCGATTCTACGGCCCTGAGGCCCATTTATCGACGACCATAGGAGGCCCATGGATCCTACGCCCCAGAAAGGTGGTCAAGGTTACCACGGTCCAGATATGGCCCATGGTTGCGCGCCACTAGCAAACCAGGGAAAAAGACTAGGAAATAAATAAGTTCCAAACTAATGCTAGGCTATTAAGTCGATTTACAGATTACATCCACTTGGATCAAAGATTTCCACCAACGCAAATATAAGGAACACCCTACACTATAAAAAATGGCTTGTTGTTTTCTTCAAAGATGGCGCACGTTAAAACAAATTTTGTATCACAACAAAACAAATTACAACTATAAACAAAAAAGGTTGGATAAAAGTTAAAAACCGCATAAATGCACCACCGTAAGTTCAAGCTCATTTTGACAAGATTTACCTTTATGTTGTATTGTCCGATGGAGCACCATAGCCTTTTCCTTCATTTCTCCAGGCTCCAACAAGATAGCAAATGTCCGATAGTCCGTTTCAAAACCATGCATATCTTAACGACATCGAACAATGTTTGTCCTTGTTTCAAAGGGTTTCAGGGAATGGACTTGTGTCCGGAGCGCAGAATAACCTTGTTTTGAGCTTGTACTTATCATGAGAAGCTTTTGACGAGATTGCCTTAACAACCAACCCAAGATACGAGGAACGTGTTTTTTCATTAGTGGAAGGATCACCCACCCAGCTTGAATTGCAAAGGAAAGGCCACCTTTAAGGTGGTGTTCCACCATTTTTTCCATAGCTTGTAAAAGTTGAGTTTTTACATTAGTAGTACCGAATGTAAGATATTAGGAGGCAAAAAACAAAGCAAAATAGCTTTGGTCTATACACGTAACTTATTCTAGTGAACCTATAACCCCGAGGGATATTCCCACGGTCGGGCAACACTTAGAGGCATAACCGCATTGAAAGCAATGTCGCAAGTGAGGTAATCTTCACACAACCCATGTAATACATAAGGAAAAGAGATACATAGTTGGCTTACAATCGCCACTTCACACAATACATGAGTAAAACATTACATCATACAGATACAATCAAGGTCCGTTCACGGAACCAAAATAAAGAAGACTACCCCAAATGCTACAGATCCCCGATCCCCCAACCGGCTCCACTCCAAATCAAACGAAACAACACAAAGAACAAGATCTTCAACGGCCCTCCTTGAGCTCTGCATCACCCGACGGTCTCATCGGCCTGCAAACTGGTTTGGGAAGTAACGTGAGTCACGGATCAGAATCTCACACCGAGATCAAGACTATTTAAGCTTAAAGGTAGGACAGGTAGTGAGGTGGAGCCAGAAGCGACAGCATATATGGTGGCTACAACGCAAAAGAGAGCGAGAAGAGGAGGCGAGGCACTACGAACAACTATGA